>VYZW01059569.1:7456-32191 GCA_013401315.1 Balaeniceps rex | reverse complement strand
CTATTGGAAGTTTGATAGCACTGTGATATTTTACTCTACAGATCAATACTCTACCTGAAAATTTGTATTGGACCCAGCAGGTTTTTCCACCTAGTACATTAGTAGTATATGAATGTTTTTTTTTTTTCTTGAACAAAGAAAAATTAAAATATCTATCCAAAAGATTTTACCTTTATGTCTGCAGATAATAACATTAAATACTTCACCAAACACACTGAAATGCTCTGTAACTAGTTTGGCACAGAGAATAACCTTGTGATTTACATAGCCCAAAGATCTGTAAGAATTCAAGGGGATGGAGGTTGAAGCTCTGCAAGTTCCAAAACATCATTTGCATTAATCATTAGAATTAAAGTGATTTAAGATTCTCAGATGCATATTTCTTTTATTTTCTAATGCTTGATTTTAATTCAGTGCTAGAAGACACATTTTACATAATCCAGACTTCAGCAGTTTGAATTATAATGAATTAACTCTGAACAGAACTTTTGGTAAGCTCTATATCATTTACCTGGTGGTTCTTTGAGTTTGGGTTTTGGGTTTTTTGAGGTGTTTGGGTTTTTTTTCAGTTGGTTGGGGGGGTAGGGTTGTTGCTCTTGGTTTGGGGTTTTTGCGGGGAGGGGGGAGTGGTGTTGGGGTGTTTTAAAATTATAGTTCTATGTCTACAGTTTTTGATCATTTTTCTCCTATTTTTGATAGAAAAAAAAAAATCAGTATTATTTTTGCAGTTTTAAAATTGCTCAGCTGGCAAAAGTTTAAATTGATACCCAAGAAGCCAATCCATGTCTATACCTTAAACTGCACGTCTCAATCTTACTGACCCTTCCTTCAAAGCAGTAGTTGCAGTGTCTCGAGTAAAGAAGAAACAGCCTACAAAGACCAAAACCAACATAAGGCTGAATAAAAGAAAAGCAATTAATGTCAAGATGATTGGACTACACTTCTCTAAGAATTTAAGTCACTATTATACGATTTAAAACTAAAGATAGATGTACTGCATGAATCAGATACACCAGCCGAATGCTAATTGATCTAAATCACCCTGTTATATTAGTTTTGCAGTGCCATTTCCATAGTTGTAAGAAACTAACAAGATACAGCACCAAATCTAGTCGGTAAGACAAAATGCAATTCTGAAACTTTAAAAATAGGAATGCTATACTGATTGAAAAACCTGCTTTGAGAAAACACAATGATTTGAGAACTCGTAACACAATGAAGAATTTGTTGAAAGGAGTAGGCAGATGCAGACTAGAGACTGCTTGAGACCATGGCAGTCAGTGCTTACATAACAGTGAAGACTCAGTTAGATGACTTACATAAGAAAAATCTGAGATAGCCTTAAACAAGCTTGTCTTCAGTAAGAAATCTTCATGGCAGAACCGATAAATAAAAGTTTCTTTTCAGTTAGAAACCATTCCTACATTTGCAATAAAATAATATCGACTATTCAGGACCAAATGAAGAATTATCAAAGCTCAAAATATTTTAAAAAAACAAAACAAAACAAAAAAAACATGTCTCTCCAAAAGACATCTGAGAAAGCATAGACTGCCCTGCATTTTTAGAGAATCAGACACTTCATTGATACTAGAAAAACTTTACTGTGTAACAACAATCATTTTTAAAATTAACAGAAGGCACATTATCTGCATTTTTTGCTTCCATTTTATTACTACTATTATTTTGCAACAGCGTGGAACTGAAAACACATTATTACGATGGACACCGTAATGCGAACANTGCCAGTGGGCTACCCCCTCGCATTTACTACAGTACTCACTAAACATAATCAGAGAGTTTTTAAAAAAAAAAAAGTTTAAAGAAGTATCAAGATTCAAATAAGGCCGATGTCTTTTGAAAGTCTAAGGAAAAAAATATAAGCACCTGAAAGACAATTAAAATTTCAATCAATTGTTAGTCCCCAGCAGCATTTGCCAAGTAGGTGAAGAGTATGCATGTCTCTACAGCACCAAGCAGCTTCTTGTATGCTGCCAAAGCTATGACAGCTGTAAAACCTCCATAAATCCGATAAATTAGGAATAATATTGACCTATTTTCTTCTGTATGGTTTTTTGAACACCAAATGGTCTTCCTTCACTTTGAAAACAAGTAGTAGAACATTAAAATGGTACATTTAACTGCTAATTTTGCTTAAAAGCTCATCATCATTTCTGAAATTATTTATTGAACTATTACTATTATTTTATGAGCTATTTACAGTGTATTTCACCTAAAGTCAATTTCAGGAAAAATCATATATCCCATATACTCTTAGGAGGCATAAATGGATAAGATTATACATATTTGGATAAGATTATCAAAATGCAATAAAATAATGAAAAATTCAATTAAGATAAGGTAAGCAGTGTTTTTTTAAAAAATAAGTAGTTTCAAAAAGTGACAAAAATATTCTTATGCATCTTTTTGAAACTCAAGAGGACAGTAATGCTGGTTACTCATTTGATGTTCACAGTACGGCAAGACTTAAGAATTGTAATAATTAAATCAATATTCACAGCTATAACCTGGCAAAATTTCGCTTTACTGAGTATCTCGCATAACTTCATTTGCTCAATGAAATTTTAGCATGGGTCAAATGACTCTTAATGTGTAAAACATTTGGGCAGTAGAGTGTCAATCATGCTCTGATTTCAAATGCATTCCTTTGAAAGTAGTGCTCACTATATATGCTAACAAAATGAATCAACCAACCTTTACATTAATTTTTCATTTGGAAAGCCTTTATTAAACTAAATGGCCCTACGAAGCAGTTCATAATTGAGAAATCTATACTGCCCAGATACATAATCATACGCACATTTTATATCTTCATTTGTTTAATGATGCTTAATTCATAATCAGAAAATGTGGATTCTTCCAGTAATAATAGAATTCACACTGCTTCTAAAAGCAGAATCTTGACTTTAAAAAGACATTGACTCTGATCACCCAGAGCTCACAGTAAATACCAAATGGATTCTTGATGCCTGGCTAGTGGGGAGGCAGGGGGCGGAGAAAGGCGTTTGCATTTGGAGCCTTACTGTGCTATCACTTCCTTAATTGTTACAACAACTTCTGCCACTGACTTTGCATTTTGAAAATACTTGCAAATCTTGAAGTTTGGTATATTTTTATTCACACAAGCTTACAAAAGAAATATACTTTATAACAATACAAAAAGATGCATGTTAAAGTCATCTATCATCCAGGCTCATTTGCCACGATCAACAGCAAGAAATAGCAAGCTTAAAAGGACAGAACCACTTGGACTTTCGAATAAAAATAAAAAGCACCAGAGGTTTCCTAAATCTACTAACCTACTGTAACCAGAAGGAGGGGGAGAATAGGGGATGTGACAAAGGAATAAAAACACTCTAAATACCTGTCAAATCTATGTTTTGCCTTTCCTCTTTCATTCTATAATGAAATATCATAACAAAAGCAAGAAACAAAAACAAAATAGCTTGGAATGAACATACACTGTCCACCTTCAAAAACAGGAGCACAGATTTTTTTAGTGAAATAGAAAGGATGCTGATGAAAAGGTAAAATGAATAGCTTTCAATTACCTGCAATTATAACAACCAATAGGAAGATATCCTGCTACTTCAGAGGGAAAAAAATACATTACAGAAGGGATGACAGCAGTATCTACTATGGAGGAAGAGAAGAATGATTAAGGATCTCATACTAATTCTTTGTGGATTTTAGCACCATTGCAAAACACAGTACATTCCATATTTTTCTAGTAATTGAACTATCTCCATTTGGTAGATTTAATTTTTAAAGCCATTTTAGTGCAAAAATGGCTGTGCATGGAACAGTTCCAAAGTTAAATAAAGGTACCTGTTTGTTATGGCCCAATAAAAAATTAAAGCCTTTTAATAATACTTGATTAGATGCTAATCAAAACTGAAAAGGCCATCTGCTATATAAATTTAAGGAGTTCATACAAAAATGTGATATGACTACACAGACTTTAAAGAATGTGAGCTAGAAGTCTAATAAATACTGAATGTCCAGATTTTCAGATTAAAAGTTTGTCCAATATATTGAAATGAAGCCATTTAATGGCCTCGAAAGGTAGTAAGAGACCTCAAATATTTTTATTCATAATAGTTCTGTATTTTAGTTTAGTTTAGTTCATGTTTTGCAGTCCTGGGTATACAACACTGAAAAGACAGATACTGCTAAGGAACTCATATGCCTTTAGTAATCATTAAGTCAGTTGCTTTCATTTTACATGGATAGCACAAGCTTTTTATTTGAACTGCTACATGTACTGTCTGTTACATAATTTCACACATATACAAGCCTTTCAAAATAAGTGCTCCAAACTCAAGGAATAATTTCCTCCATAATCAGACCAAAAAAAAAAAAAAATTAACGTGTTACTCGGAACCAAAAATCACATCTAAAATAACAGCAGAAATTTAACATATGGGTTGAATGCGTGTGTCTGTAGTCAGTGAATGTCTCAGTGTTTTCCCATTTCCATATTGCATTTTGAGGGTCACACATTAAATGCCGCAAAATCGCAGTCTTAAAATCTTTAACATATTCCTCGTAGTCTCTTATTATATTTTTTCAGCAACTGCTATAAAAAATAAATTGTCTACAATACAGAACTTTACGATAGGTTACGTATTTAAATTAGAGTAGACACAGTCCTTGATACATACCTAATACTCAAATCCGCTTTCTCTTTACCCTCTGCCCCAATTATGTAGACTTATACCAATTTCTCAAGTTTTTGCAATACTTCACTAGCTTATTACCCAGCTGTGCAGCTGAGCAAGAAGATAACCACATTCATTCCTCTTATCTGTAATGATGTAATACATCCCAGCACTGGGTTGAGATGATTGGGGGAATAATGGGATTGTAAAAGCTGCAGAGATGACAAACAACAGTGCAACCGCCTTCTCCTGATACAGTGAATTGCGTACGTACAGCACAGGGTGAAAATAATACAATATGCACTAATTCTGCTCCTTGAATGAAGTTAACATTTTTCATAAGAAGCAGCTGCTTCTACACAGAAACATCATCATCACAACGCAGCAATGAGATTAAATACCCGCAATCTAGGCTGAAGCCTAGACTTCAAGAAATAAAAGTGTTGGAGTTTACTTTCTAATGATAACAAAAAATCATCCAAAAAGAAAAACATCAGTTTAATCAAGGACTCTCCAGATTTTGCATTGCACTGCAAAGAGTCATCAGGGACTAGTATGCAATACAAAAATAGATCTTGGACCAAAGCAAGTACAGCACTGCTTTCCTGTTCATTTAAAAAATTAAATCTGCCTCCATTTTCTCTGTAAGACCTTCCTAATTACAACTAAAGAGATCCTTACCTTCTGCAGGAGCTGGGAACCTGAGTACTTGGCTGCAATAGATTTGATCTCCCCACCAAATGCTGAGGCCCACAGCTTTACACTGTGAAGAAAAAAATGAGAGACAGGAAGAAATGTAATACACATGTCAGAGCAAGCAACACAGACTGTAACAGCTTCAGCTGCACTCAGAAGGATCCTAGCAATTTTGCGTTAAAGAGCTCACTAAGGAACCTAAGCACAGCAAAAGATTAGCGAAGCTGTTCAAGTATAAGCACAAACTAGATGCTGTGCTAAGGTAAGGCCTCTGATATGAAACTACCCAACCTGCACTGTTTAAATTTAAAGAATCAGCTTGTACAGAAACATGCTTTGGCACAATATAACATATATCCATTGAAAGGAAAGCCACAGATAAAATGGCAGAACAGTTCTTAATGATAAATTCTCACATGAGAAGGAGTTAACATAACAGCATCAACTTCAGTAAATACAAGCACTTAAGACTCTGTGGCCACGTACTCCACCAACATATGCTCCTACAATAAAATTAAAGTAGTGCTGAGCACGTTAGAGACTACCACGTTAAACACAGCTGACAGAGGAGCAAAGGTGCCTTGAACAGTCAAATATCTGCAATATAAAAAGATAAGAACTTGAGCAGTCGAGTTCTCATCCTTGAACATGGTCCTGAGAGCAATAGCATGAAAGCACTTACACAGACAAGGGGATCTGCTGCTCCGATCCAACCACATCCACTAAGGCTGTATTAAAAGCTGTCCAGAAGATAAAGAAAACTCCCCCAAAAGTCCGAAGAAGATTCAGATTCTCTGGCATTGTGCCTCTCTGTGCCTGGAAAGATTTGGGGAAATTAAAGTAAAGCTGAATTCAGCAGCAGTGGGGTTTTGCTTCTAAAGCCTCTTTCCCCACCCTTACCCCCTCCACTAGAACAACACTGGAAGAAATCACAGCTCCATCCTCATCCCTCCAAAGAATGACCCTTCTTTGTGTAATGGAAGGAGAGGACCAGAAGCGAAGCTCTAATGACTTGAAAACTATTGTGTCCCTGGTAACAGCAAAGCGTTTTCCAGCACTACTGCAGCCACTTGCATGTAGTTCTTTACAACTCCGCAGTCAGCAGTGTGCTGGAGTTACTTCAGTGACCTACTGCTGCTCCAAAGTGCCCTTAGCAGCAAGAAAGCAGACTATTGATTCCAAGTGGGGAGGCTGTCTTCTTGCAATTACTGCTCACTTTGCAAATGGAAAGCTGCCTAGAGTTCTCCTTTCCCTCGCCGGTAACCTCCAGCCTTCATCCCAGATCAAGTCAGCCAATGCATTGGTTCAGTGGAGCAGGAGCAGCAGCCTTTTAACGGGATAGCGCGGAGACAGAGAGGCAGGCACAGGAGGAGCTGGACCAGAGGGAGGGTGCCTCTGTTATGGCAAAAGCAGAGAAAGTCTGAAGGAGCTGAAAGTGTAGTTGAGCCCTTCCAGGAAGGCGAGAAGAGAGCTGCACATTGCCGGGGGCTGAGCTAGGGAGGGCTCGGCAGGGCTGGCAGAGGCGGGGGGGTGGGGGGCCGTGCACACCCACTGGAGACCCGGCCAATTCAGGCAGGGCACCGCTGCATGACAAGCATCTGTCACACAGCCCGGAGAGGCGATGGATGGACGGAGCTCAGCCCTTTGCGCCGAGAGCGCCCAGCATCCCGGCCGCGGAGCTGCACCGAGGAGGGCACAGACAGACGGGAGGAGGAGAGGAGCGATCCCCGCCGAGGCAGCATCGCTGATGAGCTGGAGCAGCGGCTTCCCCGAGCGAGCCCCGGGTTTAGGTCAGGCTCGCACATTTAATTGAGTCATATATAGCACGCCCTTGTGCATAAAGGCACGTTTGCTGCTTCCTCCCACGGCTGAGCGCTGCAGAGAGTCACTATCTGAGGGATCGGGACTAGCAAAGGCTTATGAATGAAAAGAAATGAAGCATAAGTAAATCAATGCGGGCTAACTGACTCAAGCCGATGAATAAATTATTAATTTATGCTCACAGAAGAATCTCTTTGATATAGCAAACATAGGATTACAAGCTCCTCCACAGAGAGAGCAGCGTGGGGAGCAGGAGGGATTGGTCCAGGTATTTTTGTTGTTGTTGTATTTTAAAATCTACCCTCCCTCCTTTTGATTTTATTCCTCTCCTTCTGCTTGTTTCTCACCTCCTTCTCCACTAAATGCACAGACTTAAAATAGCAATTGAACTTTAATGTAAATAAGTATGGCAAGACCTGGAGATGATCTGAGCATGGGCTGAGTCATCCTTGCATCATACAATATAGCTCCAGCGTCTGCTCCAGAATTCTAGCTTCTTCCCTCTGGAGTTAGAATTAACACCCCAAAATACTTACTCTGCCTTTGTATACTATTCTTGTCTTGTTTAACATTTTCTGTCTTGAAGCTAGATATGTAGTACCTGTATTTTTTTTTCCACATGAACAGATAACTGATCAGAGCACTGAATAGTTTGCTTTAAATATCAAAACCTCTATTCATAAACACCTGGCGATAAAAGCTTTCTGCTTTCTCAGAAGAAACTAGAAGTTTAAAGATAGAAAGACTACCTTAGGGAAACTGTATAGAACAGAGTAGCATGGTACGCTGCAACTTTCACCACTCACTGGCCATCCCCACCAGGAACAATAAACAGATCATATTTCTGTCTGTAACCTTCATATGAAGGCAATAATGAAAGTTTTGTTAAAAGGGACACTTATTTTCTGTATTAATCAACCATTTTGAAAGTCCTATTATCTGTACTGTTACTGTGGATTTTCTAAGCAGTGTTTTAAATATGCTGCCATGTCACCAGGTGTTCAGCCTACCTACAGGCAGAAATGTAAAAATGCACATGGCTGAATAACCGTATATAATGAATTATGTGCCCCTTTGAACACATTATATAAACAATAGTATCTTTTCAAAACAAGGACTGAAACACGAACGGTGGACTGCCTCACTACTTGTGCTGTTTAGCTTTTTTACGTGCTAAACAGTGTCAGGAAGGCAATTCATAAGGCTAATTTGTGGGACTCAGACTTCATTTTTACATTAACACAGATCCTTATCTGCTTCAAGTCAGCACAGTGCAGTGGTGACAAGTAACAGCTAGCTTCGTTCTTCAAAGAATTACTGGAAGCCCTAGAAACTTTTTGAAAGCACATACAATGTGCCTGTGTTCAATAGGCCTGAGAAATTTAACACATATTAAAACCATCACTAATTATTGGCAAGAAAAGATGATAAAGTCACTTGTCAAACCTTGATGTTATTTACATTTATTATACATTCAATACCATATCAGATCTATAATTTATGCATTTGGCATGTATAACTGGACACACACATTTGTTTAATATAGAAATCCTATTTCTACTATTGCTAGTCTCAGAAGAAAAAATTAACTTGAAAAAGAAATTTATACTTGACAGTACAAGCATTGCCACCTCCTTTTGTGTTAACAAACATTTGTATGCACTATACCATAGAGTGCTTTCAGTATCTTTCATTAATGCACACTGGTTTTGTTCATGCAGTTATTTAGCTCCTCTTTTTAATTCAGTGTTTTAACACACACAAACCATATATATAAACTACTAGAAGTGACAACACTTTCTGCCAAGCTACTGTACCCTGGCCTGGCCACTACTGACTATTCCTGGGGTATGCAGATCACTGCAGTCAGACACCAGGTTCAAAACTCATGTTACCATTTCCTCCATGTTGTCCTCATGAGGAGGATGCAGAAACTTTCCCTAAGTGGGTTTGCATAAGGACCAAGGAAAATAAATAGAAAAAAAAGAAATGGTAAGTTCTGCTGAAAGGTTCGAGTCCTTTACACTGGGGATATAGCAGTGAGCTTCATTATTTGGTAGAGCCTTGTGATGTCCTGGAGCAAAGTCAGAAGAAAGCTAAGTTTCAAAGAAGCACAGCAATGAATTCATATTTTGGAAGTAATGTGGCATTTCTATCATGTTCTTATACTATTATAGATAACTGCCAAATCTGGAAGAATCTTTAAGTGCTGGTCCCACTAGAAAAATGTATGTACAGACAACTGATCAGAGAAGGAAAATGTTTATGCACTTAGCAAATTTACATTCTAAAACCAAAGTGCATCTTAGCAGTAAGTGCAGGTAAGTTACTTATGTGCCAGTGGTCTCAAGCAGAGCTCCCCACACAAGTGTATTAAGTTGGATTGCCCTGCCCCCAGCCCCCATTTTCAAGGGATAAAAATGGCATCTAAACTCCTGCTGTGTCTTTGATGATCACGTACAATGGTGCATTTTAGTACCTCACAGAAAATGAAAGAAGCTGTTTTCCCCATGAAAGCAGAAATAAAATTTGGACATGTGAATCATCAAGTGTTGTAATAGACAGTCACAGGCATGGTCAGAGAAAGTTGATGAATCCTCAAAGCTTTTGCAGTGGACCACATTCAGGAAAATAACCAAGGGATCAGGGGAAAAACAAAACAAACAAAACCCCAAAACAACCAACCAAACAAAACTAGGTCAAGGGCGAAGGGTAATATGAGATTTGACACAAAGGCTGAAGTGGAGAACACAGACAAAAGGAAAGCCCTGTACATAAATACATATAGTAACTTTACCCGACAAATGAATCCCATTGTTCTTTCCTATGTCTACCTCCAGACATATTTACACTTATAAAAGGGTGCAGGCACAGGGTCACATTTGCATCATCAGAGCATACTTTGAGGTCTTCTTATTAGACACGTATCAAGCCCTAATAAAAATCAATTGAGAGGCATAGAGAGAAGAGAACATATGGTGCAGGGGAGAAGAGTAGGAGGAAATGATATAATTAACACAAATGTTTATTGTATTTCTTTTTTCAGATGCTTATCTACAATGAGTTCTAAACAGAGAGGAATAAATGCAGAAGGCTAAAGTGCTAAAAGACTTGCTGAAGATGCAAGCCACCTCCACTGAAATTTAAAAAAAAAAAAAAAAAGGAAACACATCAGTTTATCTATATTCCACATATATTAGAAGATTCAGATACTGCAGAAATAGACAAATCCTAAGTACACTGCAAGATGTGGTGTTAATACTTGCTTTGTAGTATATTCCTCAGCAGTTCTAAATACTGAGATTATAATCCTCAGATGTGCTCTCTACAGTGCGGGTTTTTTTTGTTTGATTCAAGAGATTAAAATGTCCCTTCCCCCCCTCCTTTTCCCTTCTCTGAAATACTTCTCTTAAAAAGTGATTCCTTAAATAAAGGCAGTGGGAGGGTAAAAAAAGGGAGGAAGTGAAGCGATATAGCCACCTCATGCAATAAACAATTTAATATAATGTCCTGTACTGAAAATCCTTCCAGCCTTTTAACAACTGTATGCAACTTCTCTGCAAGTATCATGTTTCACATACACTTACACATGGAAAATGAAAACAGGAGAAGTAGAAGGATAACAAAAGTCACCTCAGCTTCACAAAGCACTTTGAGATTGTCAGATGAAAGGCAAAATCTGAACATTCAGGATTTATTATTTGGAAACAACCTGATGGTGGAAGGATTCATCAAGCAGTGTTTGCATGCTGTGAGAACACAGGCTTACTTGTTTCAAGTGAGCTGTACATCTGAGAAAGAGCAAGAGACTGCACATTAGACCTATTCCGTAGAGACTTCACATATGTACATGTATTCTTCAAATTTTATGAAGGTCCCATGTGTATAAATCTAAGTGTTTCATTGGTACGGGAATGCCTAGTTATTGACCGATCCCAACCCACTTACAACAAAGATTGAGGTCAAGTAACATTACTCACCAGATTAAATGAACACAATTTCACATAATGGGCATGAGCTAGTGACGTGTAGAAATAAAAATACTGCAAAAATTTAAACCATGTCAGTATTTTGTATGCAACTTTGTAATACTATCATCTTGTTTGCATATACTGTTCAGGTCAAATCAAACACTAACATTTCAGTTCATGAGAATATTAAGGATATATGCAACCTATGTTTACATAAACTCAAAATCAGTTGCATAAGAATAAATACAATCTCTAAAGTTTTAAAAAAATACTAATATACACTCACAATTAATATGTTGCGAGTACAGCATTTTAGGTTACTATCACGTTAGCACACTTCAATACCAAATAAACCTCACAGTTTGCCATAACCCCCCAAGGAACGCATGGTTAATTTAGCTTCTACAAAGCCTATGTTCAGCTGGCTTTAGCATCTCCACAAGGAGTTAAAATGTAAAAGAGCAAAGCATTATCACATCCCAGCCTATGAGAGCTCACACTGCATGGTAAGCTAGAATGCTTTAAGCTAATGATGTTTATAGCTAACCAAATCCAATTTCAGCAGTCCACTGTAGCTCTAGTCTGTTAGTGCCATTTTACATAAGCTTCATTTATTTTGAATTTTCAACTATTAAGACAAAGTCCACATTTGGTTTCTTTCGAGTGTCATGCTAGGAAATGAACTCTTCTCTACGCAAATAAATTACCTTTTTACTCGCAAGACTAGTGCTAGGTTGTAAATGTTAATGCTTTCAATGCATTCAAAATACTTGAAAACAGAAGATAGGACTTAAAAATAAGAAACTGTAATTGAGAGCTCAGAATACTATGGAAACAAACCTAGCATTCTTTCTCTGATGATACAAATGAAGACTAAAGGTCACAACATATTTAAGTGCTAATCTATTACTGTCCACACACTAGAATGAAGCCCCTAGTCATATCTATAATGGCCTGTGAATGTTCACCCAAACCTTGCAAATTCCTCAGAGCCCCTTTAAGGGACCCTTGTTGAAGCTCAAAATACGGACTTCAAAGGTTAGATAAAGCATTGCTTTTACTTCAGATCTTGGCAGGATTAGTGACGTATAAACACTGGGTACCAAAAATCATGTATTCAAGGGGGGAGAAAGAGGGGAAGTGGTACTGAGAAGACTCTTTCAAGAGAGAGATCCTTTTGCATCGATAGATGAAGCATCATCTATTGACCCATTGTCATCAGTGAGGTTAAATTTCCAACCACTCAGCCGAAAGCAACCTGCAAATTTTAGGCTAACATTTAATTATTTTCAAAATACTGTCCTTACTGCAAAGTTGAAAATATAACATAGTTTTTGATCCAAGAAACAGTGCTATGTCAAGTAATTATGTAAAGCCATTAGGTACTTCAGAGGCCTATAATTCTGTCACTCTCCAACTAATTCCTGCATCACAAGTATGAATTTTGAGGTGGAAACGTGACTTTTCTGAAGTCTTGAATATCAGATCAAGAACCTGGTAGTTTAGTCAATGCAGTGCTGCTTATGAGATGTTACAGAAAATGAATTTTGTATCATCTATGGCAGCAGTTGCTAACCTGTGATGTATTTCTGCTCTATCACTTTGGTGAGTCTTGTTTATTTATCATGAACATTGACTGATCCTGAAAATCAAAGTTATCTCAAAAGGCTATTAGAAATGGCATATATTAAAAAGTAAGCGCATTATGGTAATGAATTCCAGTAACTTGTTACATTNGGATATTAAGACAGCCTTGAATATCTGATCACAATTGCAAAGTAAGACCAGGTTTCAATAAGAATAAAATAATACTAGGAAGCACTAAATACATTTCTTAACTTTTCAGAATTTAAAATTGATTTAACTTCAAAAAGTACGTAGGCAATTCATTAATGATCTTAAGGTCACAATAGCAACCTGATAAAACCTATTTAAGACTTGCTGCTTTATGCAAATTAAGTTTCATTTCTTCAGCAGTTACTGTCACTTTGAGTAAGAACCAAATTTAAGATTGCATTTTTTTCCACCAATGCAAGTGGCTACTTGTTCTAGTGAACATTAGTTGAAACCTTGCTGCCTGTAAGCAGATGAAATAATCTATTATTAGAGCACTCCTATAATACTTTAAGTCACTGGAAAAAGTGGACTTGGACATAATGAATAATTCCAGCATCACGCAGAATGGTACCCTATCACAGAAAAAATACAAAATAGCCTCTTACTCTGGGGTTTCAAATTCTGACTTGTGTATAGTGGTCCAATTCTACTTCTGTTTTAATAATATAGTTTGACATTACATACCATGGAAAGCTCAGGCTTCACCTGCTGAAGTACAGCAGATTTATTAGGTTGTTGTGGTGGTTTTTTAAATACATTAAAGCATGATTATGCTTAAAAGATGCAAAGTAAAAGCAAAATTGATACCTATAAATATACTAATAAGCTTTAGGTAAAAATTTGCCAGAGCATGCATTTCTATTTTACAGGCTGTTAATCCATCATAGTGTCACTAACATTGCAAGAGACACACTCAGACTGCTATGCTCATTACTTTTTAATGGATCACTCCATTTTAAACAATAAGACTAACAAGTTCAGGCCATAATATAGCCATCCTTCCTATGACTGTAAAAAAACAACAACCAAAAAAAAAAACAAACCCCAAAAAACCCACCCACAAATGCCAGTTTACACTATAATTCTACTCATAAGAAATATAAGTATTATACAGACTGTAGAAAATACAGAAAAAGAAGCAAAATTCAGAGTCAAACTTATTATTATTGGGTGTTATCCCACCCCAATGTTTTGGGTTACTTTTTTTTGGTTTGGTTTGTGTCATGAAAACACTTTTTCTTAATCTTCGATTTGTTAATAAAATGAGGACTAACACACTAAATTTAGATAATGGATTCAATATGATATTTGATCAAAGGCCAGTGACACCACCCCTTAACCTAAAGGTGATGTTTTGTTAATAAATAATATATGCCATTTGTCAAGGACCTCTCAAATAAGCATAAAATAAGGTTTGTGCAGTTTTCAGCCCTCCATCTCTCGGACATTAACAGAAATAACTTTCTCCATTTGAATAGAGGATGAACTTCTTAGCTTTCCCCAAACTGGTGTTTTTGGAATTAGCTGAGGGCTGCTGGAAAAAAGCAACAGGACATCTTGCCAATGTTTCACAGAAAAGGTTAAGGAAGATATCAGACCCCAAGAGCTTCTCCTGAGCATTATGCAACCTGATACATAATTTGGTCCTTGAAAACTAAGGCTCTCTATTTTTCCTCCAATACATTTATCACCCCACCATCTTTTTTTCCTGCAAACCCATTGCTATGTGTCTCTACTTTCAGTTCTCATCTTTGTCTATTGCAAGTCCCACTTTTCCAAGCAACAGAATGGTACTGCTCATTTTCTCACAAAAGCATGTAAAATTCCGTAAACAGTTTTCTGATGTCTTTAATCCCTAAATTAAATACTCTGATCCTTCTTTATAAATGTAGTAAAGGCTATTTCATCCTACATACCCTTCCGACTCATACAGACTGCTGCCCATAATCTTACTACTGGAGAAGAGAAAGCCATCTAAATCACAGCCTATGCTCAATTCTATCTAAAATTACCATAAATCCAAACTGCAGAAGCTGCTCAGCCTCCAGAACAGGAGGTGTCAGAAATTCATGAAGAGCTTTCCTTATAAGATGCACTGTGCTCATGTGACACTTGCCTAGTAATCTAGTCTTAAAGCTGCAAGCTCGTAAGTGTACCTATTATCATCCATCACCAACCAAGACTGGATCAGTGGATCCACTCATCAGTGCACTGCTAATTCACCTTGGTTTTATTTCTCACCAGGGAATCTCCACCTGAGGTGTCATCTACTTACACTGTTTAAAATTCTCCTCCCAAGCAGTTGTTCTAGGAAACTCCTTACTTTGTTTCAAGCTTTAAGATCTAAAGCCAGATCATCTTAGTTGCCAAAGAAAAGCAATACTGTGAGCTTTCTGCTGTTAAGGAAAATAATTAATAATTACCACTGCAAGACTTCAATAGCACTTCTTGTTAACAGGTTTGTGGTAGTAATCAGACATAGAAGATAGCTGCATTTCTGGAGACGCTTCATATCTACATATTTTCACTTAATGTGTTAACCAATACACATACTTCAGTACATTTATATTGCAGATACTTTTGTAATCACAGTAATGATTTGATTGCTTATTGCTTCCTATATTCAGAAAAAGAAAACCTATAAGGAGATTAAAGAAGCACAAGACATCCATGTTCTATACAAGTTTATATAATGATTGAACATCAGAAATCATTGCTAAGTCAGCATTCTTGCTGGTGTGTTTTATCAGGATGCCGCACCATGCCCTACAAAGCTGGTGCCATTCTCTCATTTCCAAATAATGAGTTTCCAAACTACTCAGTCCTGATGCAAACACTGCACTCCTAAGACAGCTTCCTCCATCCAAACTGTGCTCCCTACATGTAAGAGAGGGAGTAATAGTTGGAATTACTAGCTCTCCTATTCTTGCACCTACCCTGCCAAGAAGTGACTAAAACTAAGTTTTAGGAAAGGAAAGAAATACATCTCTATATATAGAGATACCTGTCTGTCTGTGTATCTGTGTACACACACAGAGCATGGAGTGTAAGAGATTGGGGAGAATACAGTTATGACTAAATGCCTTTTCTGGACATTTACTTTAGTCCAACCCAAGTTGCTCACATCAATTAAACCATAACTGGAAATTATGGTATTGCATTTGTTGTAAAGCTAGTGGACCTACTCTGGTCTCTATTGCTTAACCAAACTAATTACTCCTAGGCAAATAAAGGTAGCCATAACACACAGCTGAGAAGCTGCAGATCTCTGAAGAGAAAAGCTCACCAAAAATCAAGTAAACAAAAAGCTTCTAAAAATTCTCCAGGACGTTTAAAGTTATTCTGGATATAATCTGTACATGCCCAGCCTTTAACTTATTGATGCATACAGTCAATACAATCCTTCAGCAAATCTGAACAACTCTTGCATACTACCCTGGGTAACATCTGATAACACAGTTCTGTTGTCAGGGAAAGGCAGCACTCCACAACAGCAGGCACTTCAAAGCAGCACTTCTTAGAGCAGCAGTTACTGCTTCAAGAAATATGTAAGACCAGGGAACTGCAGTAGTTGAAGACAACACGTCATCTTTCTGGGCATCTTGCCTTAACTGTATTACCAAGAGAACTGGTGTTTCACATTTTTAAGAATTGTAGGTGAAGTGACTAGGGATTTATTCAGAAAAACTAGAGTGTCCTAATTGACCTTATTTACCACAATTGGCACAATATGCACTGCCACCCCCATCGTGAGACTGAAATACAGTAGTGCACACGCTCTTCAAGAATACAAATTGCCAACAGGAAAAAGTAATAATCTCAAGGCTTGCATGATTTCACAGCCGAGTTGTTTGAAGACAGGCTAGCCATTAGATAAAGCAGCTGTGTTATCTGGCTTTTCCTTTCATTCATTTATAGACTTGAGCTGTTTTTCTAAGTCAGTTGAAACTATTTTCCTCATTACAGGTTTTTGTTCAATATGCAAGGAACTTAGCTATTGCAAGAAACCACAAAGGCTTCCACTCGTATATGCCAATATTTTAGAGACATTGTTAAATTGGAAGCCTGTTAGGGTTCTCCAGATACATTACAGTATTGGCTGGAATTCACCATGACACAACAGAAAGATCTGTCTCTGCAAACTTGTGCAACCTTCCTTTTCAAAGAGCTGACTAACATTACTTCGTTGTGCATCTTGGTGTTACCAGACAATGTAAGGAGCAAAGTCACTATCCTCTATTTGCAAAGCAGAATAATCCAACAGTAATGAAAAAGCAAATTTTCACACATTTAGTTTTTAGTGCCCCAAAACAAGGGGCACGCTACATTATCCAAGTAGAAAAGCTTCATGAAAACACTGCAATCTGAGGAGTATGTGTTGCCAGGCATTTTTTCATTGGGCTGAGTTTTTTCTGCATGCCAGCCTGCAAAACTTAGGCAGAAAGCTGCAGCTACATATGAGAAGATGGGATTTAAAACCATATTGTCAGACAAAAAAAAAAATCTCAGGTTAACAGGGATATCTTTTTAGTTCTTTAGTATTTCATTCCTAACGATCCTTCACCAACAGAAGACCTGCTCATATTTTTCAAACTGGAATGCACTTCTATTATTATATTGAAATATTTGTTGTTATCTCTGTATCAGTACTAACATATACACAGACAGGGAAAGAAATACTTGAAAAAAACCCTGTAAAGTTTAGAATTTAGGAGGAGGCTTCCTGTGATTTAGGCATTTCTCTGGTACTACCACAAACAATTGTGCCTTTAGACCTTAATTTCTCCTCTTCTCCACCACGTCCTCTTAACCCTCCTTTCTCTTTCCCTTTGTTTAGGGGAATATGCTTTTCTTCTTTTAAATTCCACCCTTTTTCACCTTCCATGATCTAGATGCTTAAGAAAAAGAACAATACAGTCTATCACACTGTCCTGGTTTCAGCTGAGTTAGAGTTACTTTTCTTCCTAGTAGCTGGCATAGTGATGTGTTTTGGATTTAGTATGAGAAGAATGCTGATAACACACTGATGTTTTAGTTGTTGCTAAGTAATGCTTAGACTAGTCAAGGACTTTCTTTTTCAGCTTCCCATGCTCTGCCAGGTGCACAAGAAGTTGGGAGGGGGCACAGCCCAAGATAGTTGATCCAAATTGACCAAAGGGCTATTCCATGCCATATGACAGCATGCTCAGTATATAAACCGAGGGGAGTTAGCCGGGGGGCAGCGATCGCTGCTCAGCGACTGGCTGGGTGTCGGTCGGCGGGTGGTGAGCGGTTGCATCACTTGTTTTCTTTTCCCTGGGTTTTGTTTGTCTCTCTCGTTCTCCTTTTCATTACAATTATTATTATTATTATTATTATTATTATTATTATTATTATTATTATTATTATTATTATTATTATTATTATTATTATTATTATTATTATTATTATTATTATTATTATTATTATTATTATTATTATTATTATTATTATTATTATTATTATTATTATTATTATTATTATTATTATTATTATTATTATTATTATTATTATTATTATTATTATTATTATTATTATTATTATTATTATTATTATTATTATTATTATTATTATTATTATTATTATTATTATTATTATTATTATTATTATTATTATTATTATTATTATTATTATTATTATTATTATTATTATTATTATTATTATTATTATTATTATTATTATTATTATTATTATTATTATTATTATTATTATTATTATTATTATTATTATTATTATTATTATTATTATTATTATTATTATTATTATTATTATTATTATTATTATTATTATTATTATTATTATTATTATTATTATTATTATTATTATTATTATTATTATTATTATTATTATTATTATTATTATTATTATTATTATTATTATTATTATTATTATTATTATTATTATTACTATTATTATTATTTTATTTCAATTATTAAACTGTTCTTATCTCAACCCGTGAGTTTTCTTACTCTTGCCCTTCCGATTCTCTCCCCCATCCCACCGGGGAGGGGGAGGGGGAGCGAGCGGCTGCGTGGTGCTTAGTTGCCGACTGGGGCTAAACCACGACACACACCAAATAGCTTTTCACTTGGTCTTCTGGCCTGCCATCACTGCTGAATCAGCATTTCCAAATATTTAAAAGCATCATCTCCTTTCAGTGTCTAAGAATTTTTCTGCTGAACCATTGAGCTGCTTGGAAAAAAATTGGGAAGCCTATGATGAAAGGACCCTTCCCCCCCTCCCCTCAGTAGCAGGTGGTTAGGTGTTTGAATAGTCAGGATTGTTCTCTCCAATTCAAATCAAATCAGACCAAGTTATAATAAAATGTTCTAAGTTGCAGGCTTAGAAGCCCTCTTCCTGATGGACACTGTTACACAGATTTAAAAAACAGTATTCTGTGTAGGAGAAAAATATTCTGCAAAATCCATTACTACTCCATAAAAGTCTCATACAGAGGTATTTACATAATGAACTGCAATTACTCACATTATATTTATCTAGTGAAGAATGAACCTATTGTGTGCAGTGAAACATATCTGTTCTGCACTAATACATGCACATAGTAAGTTACCTAGTGAAATAACACATCAATCACAGGTTAACACTAAGCCTGCACCCGTATAATGCCATTTCCAGTTCATTAAAGAAAAACAGCTGCAGAATCTGCAGTTGTGCCAGACTGTCAAGGCTCAGCAAGAGGTTAGAAAGAGATGTGCAGTGAGCTTGCAAGTTGTTTGTTGTGGGCAGGGAAACTCTTTCTATTGACAGTGCTGTGACAATGATCATAAACTGTACAGATTATGCATGCACTGTAAATATGCCTCCACTGGAGCAGAGCCCTCAGCTCCTGGCTAATAGGTATTACGATATATAAATAGCACCACAGTGATAGTTGGCGTAGTGATCCACCAACGCAGATACTAAAGTCCTGAATCTGAGCCCTGCCAGAAGAAATGCTTTTCTTTGCTGACACCACAAACCTGCATATGTATTTTAAAATTTAATGAAAACTTGACAGTGAAAAAGTCTGCTCTTCTTACTCAGTTCAAAGTTCACAGGCTAAGTAAGGTTGGGTTTTGTTAGTGTGCATGCAATGTTCAAAAATGCACAGAAAATCTGCCAGCAAGCTGGACCTTGATTTCTGGATTAGAAAGGATTTGATCAATTTTTGCATGCATCTAAACATTGTCAGAATTAGGTATGCAGATTTTTACTCTATCTTGGACTTCTAACAGTACATTCATAAATAAAGTATCATTCACTAGGGAGTACATGCAGCTCAGATGCAGTTTCCTCTGTACCGCATCTTTGAGCCTTTCTCCTCAAAAGAAAATATTGGGAGACTATGAAACCCCTTCATTTTACTTGTCAGAATGAGATTGCACTTAAGCGTTCCAATACAACAATAATCAAGCCACTGTTAGACTGAAAAGTAAGAACCCAGGTATGTTTAGACCTTCTGTAACATTTCTTAATTCTATTCTTTAGTATTAACAAAGTCCATCATTTAGCACTAACTTTCTTCTGTGATGGTGTTTTATAATGACATGATCTTGCATGGTCCCTGTGTGGGTGCAGCAGGTCTCCACACATATAAAGACTCTCACACCTTGTTAAAGTGAGAGTTTCTCTCCTCACATTTCCTTCAACAACTATATTCAACTGCTATTACAGCATTTCACAGCATTAAGGCACAGTCCACTTCCAGAGAGGCATGCTGTGGGATGGAGGAGGGGAGAAGAGGCAGCTATAGAAGTTAAGCACATCTTCTAGTCCAAAGCAAAGTGGAGTTCAAGCAGCTGTAACCAGGGATCTTTAAACTCAGAATCTTATGCTGTTAGTTCTATGCACACATACATCAGCCAAAACCAGAACAGAAAAATATTACTACAGCAACCACCTTTCCCCTTTTCAGTGGTCTTTAGTTTCCCTTTCCATGCTCCCCACCACAGCTGAGAAGATTCAGTGGGTTGGCTCTCCTCAGCATGGGAAATGTTGAGCAGGTCCTTTCCCCAACAATAGGGTTCTCAGATACCTTCTCATCAGCAAGGGCAGGAACTCCCCTTGCAGCTATGATTTACCCATCTGTTTTCTCTATGGTTCTGTACCTTCAGCTACCCCAATTTGAGAATTTAAGAGATTGACTAAAATATATTGAAATTACCTTCATAACATCCACTTGAGATTAATAGGAATGTCAGTTTACTGTACCACAGAGCCCATAATCTACAATATACTACAACTACAATATAAGATTTCAAATTAGTGACATATTTCCTTCCCCCAACAGTCCTAAATTTTCAGTGTAAGAGTTTATCTTCACAGTAAATTTCTGCATTCTGTAAGTATTGACCATCAGCAGACATTTAGACAGCAGAGAAGTGGTCATGCAGAAAAGAGGATGACAGTTGGGAACTGGCGAGAAAAGCCATTCTAATTTTACCTATTGCTTCAAAAAATTAAAATGCAGCAGAATCACCTTCTCAAATCCAGAATCTGCAAACACAACAGAAACAGCATCAAGGTGCTTAAAGGAAATCAAACTAGTCAGTCTTCTCTTCCTTCCCTCAGCCACTCCTCTTTCAGGGATTAAGAGATGTCTTTAAAATTTAACTTATAGATAAGCAATTATCTACCAAAATAAAAGTTCATTTTTCATCTTAATATCTTCAGTTTAAAAAAATCTATTTTCCTCAAAAAACAAAGGTAAATTGCAATTCTATATAAGAAAAAATAAATCAAGCTCATATTGCATTTTTTGTCAACAATATTTTTCACTTTCATAATAAGTACTCAAAGAATACTCTAAAGCAAGTTCAACATCCCTGTCAAATAAACTCATCTTCCCACATGGGAAGACCAACACAGTGACAGACTATTGCATTTGACAAAGGGGTTTGTACTGTGCCAGTCAGCAGAGGCCCTGACTCAGTTTTACACTTTAAACCACAAGATAAGTATTTCTGAGATAAAGCATAAGAAAAGTCAGAAGTCCAAATATTTTTCTCTTACTGTAAATTAGTGAAAAACCTAGTATAGAGCAAGAACAATGAAGGACAATAGAAAAGAATTATATTCTACAAGAACAGAATTTTGTCACAGTTGTGGGAAACAGGAGCTAGGATGCTAAAACAACAAACGCACTCCCACACAAGAAGGAAGCACAGTGCCTGAGGGCAGACGAAAGATAACTGCCCCAACATCCACAAGAGGAACAGAGACACATCAGTTCTTCCCTTATGAGTAAAGGAAAATATGGTTACTTTAGGACATTTGCAACTAAGAGTAAAAACACACAGTGAAAAAGAAGTAAAATGGATTTGAATAAGGTATATAAACATAAAGCTTCTGAAGTATTTTGACAACAGCTATTTAAATCAGATGAGCTGAAGATAGGGGTCCTATGAGAGGAGCAGCAAAGTACACATTTAAGAATGACCATAAATAGTATAAAGTATATAGTCATAAATAGTAATTAAATACTTAAAAAAAACCCACCAAAACCAAGAAGCAGATCTTGTTTCAGCTACTACATCCTTAACCATAAAGGTGAAGGATATGATCCTGGCTGAGACAGGCAGATGTGAAAGACAAACAGAATCCTCACCCCTTAAGGGGGCAGGTCTGTCAAGCATGAGGAGATGCTACTGTAGGAGTAAATTAATGGTGCTAATAGCTCAGCTTTCTTCCCCTCCCCCTAAAATGATATTAGTTCTCTTTCAGCAGTTTAAGCTCATGCCTCACATGTTCTAGTCTATCACTATTTTCCCTTCCCACCCCCCTAAATATGCCTTTAGTGGAGGCTAATGTGAAAAGTAGACTTTCACAGTAACTTACAACTTTCAAAGTGTTCCCCTCATTCTGTACAGTCTTGTTCAGACCCACTTAATTACTGTTGATCTACAGCTTGATACTATGTAATTCTAGGACTTTTTTATTTTGGTTGTTTACATCACATTGAACTGTGCAAGCAGAGAAACTCAAACACAAGTTTTAAATCAAAAACGATCCACTGCTAAATACATCCCAAAAAAAAGGAAAGAAAAAAAAAAGGGTGCAACGGCATCATGTCTTACAGTGATATTGATAGGCATGCCTGCTATCAATCAGTAAAGCTAAGACTACTCCCAGTAAAAAAAAATTACAATTTGTTATTACCCCTCTGATCCTGATCACCAAGGACATGTTGTACATACATCCTCTGCAACAGAGAAAGAAAGTGAAATGTTGGGTCACAAAAATGAAACTGAGTTTAACTGCACTATGTCACATACAAGTCCAAGAGTTTACATACAAGTTTTCATGCTTACAGACACACAAAGTAAGTTTTTATGAGACAGTATGATACAATAAACGATCCCTTACAGTTTTATAAAATCTGTAAGTCTGCCATTTAACAATGCATGGAACTAGTACACAACAGCGAGAACAAGGACTAAGTTGTTTTTTGTTGGGCTTTTTTTGTTTGTTTTTAACAACTAGAATTACACTTTTAAGAATTGGACTACATAAAATTAAATTACTGCACACTGGAATAAGAGCTGGAACTAATTCATTATTACAGATCTAAAATAACACTAGGACAAAGCACGTGAAAAGTTATTTATTGAATGGATACAGGATTGCATATAAAAACTTTGCATAAAACGAAACTGCAGGCAGATATGTACTCTCAGCATCAGCAGGTGGCATTAGCAGAGCATATTTAACATGTTTCTTCTTAGCTGAAGCCTTAGGCTACTTTAAAAAAACTTGGTGACTTTGCATTAATTAAATTGTAAAGTGGCAAACAGTGATACTAGTAATAGTTATATGCCTGCACAAGGTGAATCAAATGTGTCAGTCTCTAAGGAACAGGCTGGTAAACCTTCAGATTGAGAAAAGCCTCTTAGTTATTAGTGGGAAATACACAGTACTTTCTAGTTCTGACAGCTGAGTCCCTTCAGGAGGGTATTGTTCTAGAATGAGACTACAGAAAACACAGAATAACCTACCAGTTAAATGTCAAATATGTGAACGAAGATGCTAGAAGGAGTAACGGTGCCAGATCAATACAGAAATAGTTAGGGTAAATGTATTATTGCTTATGTAGCAGTTCACAGTACTGATAAAAAAGAAATATTAGTTAAAACTTGCAAGGCTTTGAATCCACCAACTGAAAAGATCTTTACTTCTGAAAAACTTGCCATTACAAGGTACCAATCCAAGCAAAACAGCACACTAAAAAAGTTATAGGATTCTTTTCACCGATTTCAGCTTTTATTTTGTGCCCCATCACTATGCTGCTTCTGTAACGATTACTGAGATATTGGTACAGCCACTCTGGACTTCCCTAGAAAGCAACTTGTTCTTTCCTCACATTACCTGTCTTCTATTTCAAACTCTTTTGAGACTGAGGACTCAAAAGAGAAAGAAAATGCATGCTTCATAGTAGATCTTTTCACACCTATTCTGGGAGTGGATTAGGAAAAGGAAATGCTATACAGTACATATGCAAGTAGGACAATCCTATTAAAGATAAAGTGTAACCACATCGATGCACATACATCTTCAAGAAAGCACCCATCCTACTGCACGGTAGATCTAGTAATGCATCAAGAGAAACTGCAGCATGCAGTCCCTCAGGGAGTCACCACAGCCTAGTCCCTGACCACTCCCCACCCATCAGTGGGGAGGGAAAAAAAAAAAGAAAATAAGATTATACTATATAAACCTGTTGAGAAAGGGCATTCAGATCTCCAGGATATGAATTCACTCTTTAAACAATTTCACAATTAAACATCACTACCTCCATGCCAAGTGTCCATCTGCGCTACAGGCTAGTTTGTTTATTTTAGAGAAGGTCGGAGTAGCCTATTTTCATAGAAGTCTTTCCTGCTGGTGTATACTGGGCAGATTAAGAAATACTCACCAGAATGGTTCCCCCAACA
>VYZW01059567.1:0-87384 GCA_013401315.1 Balaeniceps rex | reverse complement strand
AGCCCGGGGCGCGGGACCGCGGGCAGGGCCGGGCAGGGCGCAGGCCGCTCCCCCCCCGGGCTGGTTGCCCCCCGCCGTGAAGCCCCTCGCAGCAAGGCCCGGGGAGAGGCGCCGGCGCTGGGTGTGTGCAGCTCCTGCTGCCCCGTTCCCGGGGCTGACCTGCGTTTGCCCGTTCACCGACAGGCAGAAACGTTTGTGCCTGGTTCTGCTAAATTGCAGTTTCTGTCATTTTAGCAGCCGCCCCCCCCCGCGCCATCGTCAAGCCGTCACCGCTCCGGATGCGGCGGCTGGCGTTGGTTTGGGGTGGAGGATTTCTGCCCTCCGCTCGCTGCCATGCAGTGCGGAGGCTGCTCCGAGCCCGGCTCCCCCCGAGCAAACCAAAACCCCCTCGGATGGGGACATCGGGCCCTGGTGGGTGCTGGGCTGGCTTTTGTCTCACACCACTGCCTCGGAGGCTCCCGACCCATGGGTCTGTTTAAAGACCTTGTCCCTCTGTCCTTGTCCCACGTCTGTTCTTATCTTCAGGTGCTGGGGTCGGTTGTCCTGGTCGTGGGTTTTGTTTGTTGGGGGGCTCTTTCTGCGATGCTTTCTCCTGCCCTCTTGCGCTCAACTGGCTGTGGTAAAAATGAGCTTTGTTGGCATTATAAATGAGGTTAAACTTACCTAAAATAAGGAATTTCTTGCAGAACGCACATCGAGAGCATCTATTCCCCAAATTGCACATCCACAGAAGAAGCTGCTGTTGGCGGGAATTGTTTTAAGTGCACACCCAGAGCTGATGAGAGGGAATCCTTTTCCACGCAGCGCCTGTTAAACCGTGGGTTTGATTATTACGGGAAGTTGTCGAGGCTGAGAGCTTAGTTGACATTCAGAGTGGCTGCACGGTCGTACGGATATGAGCGTTTGCAATGCTGAGTGCAGACCCCAACACCCGTCGCTGCTTCTCTGTCTCTCCTGTTCCAGAGCAGGCCGGGGGCTCCCCTGCGGGAGGCAGGAGCTCTGGGTAGCGCGGCGTGCGGCTCCACTAAAGCTCCAGTCTCGGGAAGGCGTTTGGGCCAGAGAGCAGGCAGCTTGGATAAGAGTTTTGGTGTTTTCTGAGTAGTGTCTGATCTCGTGGTGGGGTGTTTTGTTATTATTATTGCAGGCGCCTTCCCCCAGTGTCCCAGCATCCTGTAGCATCGGAGTGGGACGGAGTTGCTCTCTCCCTGCCGGTGCCCTCGGGTCGGACTATGCCTGGGAGAGCTGCAGGAGGTGGGCTGCCCAGGGCTGCACCGACTGGGAGCAGACACAGCGGCCTCTCCGGGAGCGAATGGAGGGCTGGGGCAATGCTTTGCAGTTGTGCCGTCTTCGCTTCACTTCCGAGTGCTGTCTCTGGGGACTCTGAGCACTTCCTTCTGCACCTTCTTGCTCATCTCGGCCTCCCTCGTGGAGCTGCAGCTGATATTTGCAGCATTAAACTGGTTCTGGTTTGTAGTGGTTGGTAACTGGTCAGGTACGGTGGGGCTTATGGAGCAGGTGAGTGCTTTAGTCTTGCGTTCCTTGTCTCGAGACTCGGCAACCTGAGTTTCAGAAGGGAACGATGCATGCCACACATCTTCCCAGTGTCATCTGAGACTTGTTCGGGGAAGATGTACAGCGCTCCAAGGTGAAGTGGTTAATTGCAGTGGGACATGAGAAAGGAAGGAGCTCACAATTAATGAATTGTATTCATCTGACTTAAATGTTCACTATTTTAAATCTCATCGGTAGCATACAGGCCACAGAGCTGAGCTGAACTCGCTTGTGTTTGGGCTGGTGCAGACCTTGGCAAAACATCCAGCCTTGACTTGGAAACCATTAGCAGGTTTTGGTAGGATAAAAAGCTGCCACCAGCTGCAGCACTTGTCTGGTGGTGCCTGTCCCACTAAAACCATGTTTGTGTCTGCCCTGAACCTACCTGATCTCAGCTGCTGGCCTCGGGTTTGAGAGGCCCTCAAACCAGAAGGCATAGCTACAGTCTTATTAGCTCTGCTCCCAGCAAAGTGCTTTTAGACTAGAGTCCTGTTTTAATTAGCGATGTAGCTGAAAGTTGCAGGCCTTTCTGAGGTGTTTCAGCTGAGCAGAGCTGCTTGAGGTCTGCGGGGCCGCCGCTTCCCCGTGACCGTGGATGGAGACCTTGGCACTGCCTCGGGGCCCGTGGGGGTCACTCCGCAGCCAAGGGTGTTTGTCCGTGGTAGGAAGCGTCTGTGATCCACTCCGCTTTGTACAACTCTGGTGGGCTTTTTGCTCCTGGCTGCTGGCACGGCAGAGAATTCGGCACCTCTGTCGGGGGCGGTCAACAGGAGACATGCAGCTTTCTTCCCCAAGCATGACAAAGCTTACAGGGTGGGGAGGAGATGTGTCCAGGGCACCGTGGGGAGCTCCCACTGCAGAGCCCATGCCTCCGCACCACTGAGATAGCACAGTCACTGGTGGCCTCGCTGGGGTGAGGTACCCAGGAGTCCAGGCCTCCTCTGCCAGAGAACGACGCTGGCCAGCACCCTGTAAATGTCTGCTATGGCCAGTGACAGCTAAAGTAAAACCCTTTCCCATCCCAGTTCACAGGTGCCCAAGTGCTCTCCCGAGCTGTGTGGCGGGCGGTTTGAAGCAAGACGCGTGTCTGAGCCGTGTGCCAAGCCCTCGTGAGCACCTCCGAGGATCTGTCTGCGAAGGATGCGAAGATTGACTGATGCCGGTTACTTGATTTTTGGGATCAATATGGCAACACTAATTCCCTGCGTGCTGTCCTGTTTTCACGTTCCCCCTCCCTACAGGGAGCTTAGATAATGTTGGAGGAAGGGCACGCCGCTCTCATCTGCGAGTGACTAATTGCTTTACAGGTTGGGTTAGTCTTGGCAGAGCCGTAGCCTGGGCAGCAGGCTGCTCTGCCGCGGCCGTGCCGTGCCGGCACCTCCCTGCCAGCTGTAAACAAACCAGGGCTGAGCGCTGCAGGGGGGGACCTGCACAGCAGCCCGGGGGCTCGGCTGCACGAGAGCTGGATGGGACCCTTCGTGCGGGCAGGGAGGGGGCTCTGCTCTGCCCGCAGCTGGACGTGGGCGTGCGGCAGAGACGTGTTTGCGTGCGGCGAGGTGCTGTGGCTGCTGAGGAGATCACGTGCCAGGAGGATTAATGGTCAGGCAGGGACGGGTTTGTAGCTGGGGACAGTGAAAAGGGAAGGTCTGCTGGGGTGGTGGGACCTGAGGTAGCTCTGCATCGTCTCCAGAGGTGGAATCACAGGATGGTTTGGGTGGGAAGGGACCTTTAAAGGCCATCCAGTCCAACCCCCCTGCAGTGAGCAGGGACATCTTCAACCAGACCAGGTTGCTCAGAGACCCGTCCAACCTGACCTTGAATGTTTCCAGGGATGGGGCCTCCACTACCTCTCTGGGCAACCTGTGCCAGTGTCTCACCACCCTCACAGTAAACAATTTCTTCCTTATAGCTAGTCTGAATCCCCTCTTTTAGTTTAAAACCATTACCCCTTGTCCTATCGCAACAGGGCCCACTAAAAAGCCTGTCCCCATCTTTCCTGTAGGCCCCCTTTAGGTACTGAAAGGCCGCACTAAGGTCTCCCCGCAGCCTTCTCTTCTCCAGGCTGAACAGCCCCAACTCTCTCGGCCTGTCCTCATAAGGTGTTAACGTAGCTCGGTGCAGTTTTGTGGGAACAAAGCTGAAAGCAGCAGAGACCGGCTCGAGGGCTGGAACGGGGCAGCAAGCGGGGTTTGGTGGAGCTGGCATGGGGCTCGCTGGGTGCTGTGCTGGTGGAGTCTGGCGTGTCCGCAGCAGTCGGCATCTGCTCCCGGTGCAGAGCGTTATCTTCCTGAAGGGCCCGGACCCCCGTCACACGCAGTCTTGTGGTGCAGAGTCGTGATGACCACTGGAAGCAGCGTCTCTGCTGGCATTCTGCTCATCTGGAAGGATGAGAAAAAGGGCTGTTAACTCTTTCAAGAAACGCGTTGTCTGGCTGTGAAACTGGTGCCTTCGCAGCGCGGCGGGAGATCCTCTGGCTGGACAGTGCGACCGTGCGCTGGGCTGGCAGTCAGGCAGGCATCCGGTTGCTTTTCCTCCAGTTTTGCAAGCCACGCTCTGGCGTGCTGAGCTGCTGGGTTGCAGGGGTTACTTCCAGGGAAGCAGAACACCGACACAATACAGGGAGCCGAGCTGTCTGACCAGGAGCTGTGGCTGCCTGACACTGATGTCCAAGTGCCCCAGTCGATTGTGACTGCAGCCACGGCCGCTGTGCACCGAGCCAGCTCCGGCATCCGTGTGCGCTTGTGTCGGGAGAGGGGCTGCACGCTTCCAGGGCTCTGGGTAAACGTATGGAGCTAAATGCGCCCCGGCAGCGGGAAATGGGTCTTTTCATATGTGAGTGTTTGTCATATTGTGTCATGATTGCTCGCATTATTCTCTGTAAATGGATGTTTTAAAATCTCTTGGCTCTTATCGCTGATGCAGACAAATGACTGCATTGCAAAGCCAGGACTTCTGGCTGCTTTTTGCCTCTGGGATCCAAGAGGTTTTTCTCTGTGTATCCCCCGTGGCCTGAGAGTCCAGAACAGCTCAATTTCAAGACATGAAGGGCTTATCTTAGAGTTTTCTATGCAGAGCACTGAATGAAGCATGGCCCCTTCCCTGTGGGGATTTAGAAAACAAACGAACAAACAAAAATAGGGGGATTTAGAATACATGCATTTCTGAATAAGCCATTGATGATCTGCTGCTGTTTCTAGCTGTGTCTGAATTTGCAGCTGCCCGTCCCTCCCCAACCCTGGTGTTTCTGATCCAAAAATCAGATTGCTGCTGCTTCCCAAGGCCCGGACAGCCCGGGAGGGGTGCTGGTTTTCCATGTGGGGCGAGGGGGTACGGGCTGGTGTGGAGGCTGGCGAGGCTGCTCTGAGGTCAGAGGCCCCGGCTGAGCTGGGGAGGTTGCAGCACTTTCTGTATTTCTTTGTGGTTGTGCAGGATGGGGTGTTGTGCCGTCGTGTTTAGCTCCTTCAGAGTGCCTCGCTGCTCCCGCAGATGGGGCTGGGGCACACTAATTCTGGTTTTGAGCTTCTGTGGGAGGTAAGGGTGGATGTTGAGAGGAAACTGCCTCCGTGCTTGGTGCTGTCTCTTTCCGTGAAGTCTTTGACGCAGCTTCTGGTGGTGCAGGCCCCGTGCAGACGGTCAGAGAAACGAGGACGCAGGCGTGATGCATCCTGCACTCCTCCAAGGTGCTCGCAGCCCGTCTGCCTCTTGGGCTTTCACTGCGCAGCTGGAGCCGATGCCCGGAGAGAGAAGCTAATGCTGAAAGCCAGAGAAGCTGAAGTAAACCCGCTGGGCAGAGGAGAGCTCTCGTGGCTCGTCCTGCTACTGTCCCACCTGTGTTTTGAGTCGATTTTCAGCCTGAGAGTGCCAGGCTGTCTGCTGCTGCAGGATGTCCATGCAGCTCTCGCTGGTGGGAGGCATTTCTAACTGGCAGTAAAAATACGCTTCACTCTGTCGTTCGTGGACATGGCCAAGTGACTCATCGCTTTGACTCAGACGGGGTTCTTGTCATGCACACATCTAGCAAAAAAAACCCATACGTTGAAATGCCTCCAGTGGTTGCTAACAGCGAGCTCTGTTTGCCATATCAATATTTGCAGAGGGGACCTCGGAAGGAGAGGATGTAATCCCTGTACATGCCATGTGCAAAGCTGCCTGTCTTCCGTCCCGTTACCTGGCTGCTTGAAATGAGAGAGTATTGGCGCGATCAGTGTGGATGCCTGTCGAAGGGGGTCACCCTACTCCTGGCAGCCGCCAGCCCCCACGCCACAGCATCCCAGCCGCACTGGTCGGTCTGGGAACTGCAGCTCCTCTGATCCCAGATGCTCTATTAATACTTGTCTCGTTCTCTTTGAACTTTTGCCCAGGAAGAGAAGCTCTGTGTGCTGCGGATCAAAAACCAGGGAGACAGATGCCTGACAGTGACATGGGATTAGATCTTCCTTCAGCCAGCGCCAGGTCTGATGGATAGGGTGGTGGGTTTAGTCCTGCAGTGCCCTGTCTTCGATAGGTCTCAGCGCTTCCAGTTTCCTTGAGGTACTTTTGTAGATCAGAAGCGATTAATCCTGCGTAAGATTCATGAGACAGCAGGCCCTGAAAGCCGTTGTTTGTGCCGTGTGGGCTCTGCTGCCGTTTCTTCACGTCTGTGTAAGTCCATCCTGCTTGTCAGGCCAGCAGCGTGGCGCTGGTAGCGCATAGGTGTGAACAGTCCAGCTGTATCGGCAGCAGAGCCACAGCCTGTCTTCTGCTGCCGTCATGGGCACGCCAGCGCCTGTGTGGGCGCCGCTGGGCGATCATCTTGTGGCTTCTGAAACCTTTTCGAGCTTGAAGGTTCTAGTGAGCCCATCATCAGCCTGTGCATGAGCTGCAGCTGCACTCGTGGCATGCTGGCTCATGTCGGGCCTTGCTCGGGTGCCTGTTTGCTGCCACCGCTGCGGTCTGTGCAGGAGCAGCGCGGTCTGTGCAGGAACGGCGAGGTCTGTCTTCTCTCCCCGCCACCACTTCTCCCTACCCTGTACCTCTTTCTCTGGCTGTTTCCTGCGGCTGCCGGAGCTTGGTTTGGTTGACGTGCGCCAGCAGCCTCTCCTGGAGGTGCCGGGGCAGCTGGAGCCCCTGCAGCTGTCTTGTGCAGTCGGCAGCTCTGTTTCCCAAAGGTCACTGAGTGGGATGATGCTTTGAAACAGTCTAAATACGGCACGAGAAACATCTCGGTGTAAAGCTTTCCACGGGCTCACCTCTGCAAGTTGTAAACCTGTGATGTCACTTAAGACAAGATGGAAAATTCTCTCTACCCCATCTTGGGTGATCCTCCTTCTTCATGGGGGGATAAATGTATTTTTTCTCAACGTGGGATGAGTCGTTTTGGCCCTGGAGCAATACCCGTGCGGGATAAATTGGCACGAAAGCTTTAATGCTCTGCTCTAGTCGTTTCTCCCCTTTGTGAGCAGACTCTCCCGTGGCTGGCTGGATTTCACTGCCAGAAACTCCTGTTGTTGTGACCATCGCCGAGAGGGTAGCTGGTGTTCGCATGGCTGTGTAACACCTGTGTCACGGTTTTGGGAAAGTGGGTGTACGTGAGGAGCAAGCATCAGTCTAAAAACATATGTTGTAAGCAGATTCTTTAACTGTTAGTAATATTTTGTTTACTGCCAGTGAGAATTTTGCAAATTTCTTTTTCGTTTCTCTCACTTGAGCTTGTATTTATCTCAGTTTGAGCAGGAGTCTGAAGACTTTGTTTGTGGCAAGTTTCATTTTCCCATTTCTAGTGCTGGGATGCAAGGCTTGAAAAGCAGCTGTGGTTTTATGGATGCTAAAAACACAAACAAAAAAGACTTGGCCCGAGGTAGAAATGTGCCCTGGAGTTCCCCAGGCTGCCCAGCTGTGTGCCCCGTGGGAGCTCCCGCTGCGGTGCCGGGGTGGGAGGAGAAGTTTACTCTGAAAACCCCTTTGGTTTGGTTACCCCGAGACGCCCGGGGGTATCGGAGGAGCGGTGGGGCGGTACTGCTGAGCTGGGAGAGCTTTTTCTCCACCTCTCACTGTGATTGTGGCATGAAGCCTTCTGGGGCTGGGCTGCTTGTCTTTTCCTCTATGTGGCTATAACGCTTTTGACCACAAAATACTCTTGTTATGTCAAACCAGACATTTGAGAGCCTGCAAGCACCTCGGGGCAGGGATCGTCCTGCTTCTAGGAATGTATCTCTCCAATACCCAAAGCATGTTCATCCCTTCCAGTTTTGCAACTGGTAAAAGGGAGGCACAGAGGGTTTGGTAAAGGTGGCAGCAGTTGCTGGTGAGAAGGGGCAGGCAGTGGAGGTCAGGATGTGTGGAAGAGCAGCGTGTGAGGGCCCTTCATCTCCCAGGAGCAAAGGCCTTTCTCTTGCACTCATTCAAATAGTTTTTTCTTTATGGTGTGGCTCAAAAGTGCCACGTGTCGGTTTGCGGGGAACAGCCTGCATATTTGGCAGCTGCTGCTGCCTTGTAACTGAGATTTGGATAGTCTTGCACGTTATTTTTATGTTTCTGAATGCTTTTTGATCGTGATGATGCAGCGGGAAGTTTTTTGGGGAGGAAAAACTGAGTCTGTCTCTATTCATTAGATGTATTTTTGTGTTGTGGGTAGCTGTAGGAAGTGGAGCAGAAAGCTCGTCAGGCTGCTTACCTCTTCTCTGTACGGCATCTTCCTCCCCAAACCAGAGGTCTCTGAAATGTGCTGATTGCCCAGACAACTGTGCTTTTCAGTCTGGTGGAGTTGCACCCTTTCCAAAGATGAACCTCTCTGGCATCGAAGCCGAGAGAGAAGGACCGGCGTCCTTCTGGAGGTGCCGTTCACCCTGCCCCGGACTTGGACAGCTTCTGATCTGGGGGATCACAAGCTTGATGCGCTGCTGGGTCTCGGCTCTCTGGCCGGAGGGGAGCACCTCCTGCAGACCCCGGGAGGAGTCTGGGTCCCTCTGCCCGCATATGATGCCTCTGCGGGCAGTGCCGGCCGGCCTTGTGCACACCGGTCCTCTCGGCAGCCTCCAAGTCAACTCTGCTCCAAAACTGTGATAACGTTGCTCTTTAGAGTGGGAAAAGACTTCTGACCTCATTTTAGGGTCATGACCTCATTAGGGTCATTACTCATTTACCCTGGTATTTCTTGCTTTGGTTTTACTTTAGATACCTGCAGTCACGGATCTCATGTTTTGAGAACTGAGATGTGCATCTGTTAATTGAGACCTGGAAAAGCCCGCAGTGAATTGCACGCAAGGCTGCCGGGTCAGGCCATTGGGGCGTGCTGGGTATGTGGGGAACCGGCAGGCGTTTTCAAGGCACGGTACTAGGACCAGGCACCCCTTTGGCTGTAACACCCCGGCAGTTGTTGCAGCATAAACGTGCTTGCACCGACACCCGTGGTGTGTACTGCTCCAGGACGGTTGCGTGTCCCAGTGCGGTGCACGAGCACAATTGCGGCAGTTGCTGCTGGTTACCTCCATCTTCATCTGTCGAGTTTTCAGCTGTGTCATTCTAATGGTGAACTTGGAAATGCACCTCCGCGAGGCGAGCGAGAGGGGCTTGAACCCCGGGCAAATAACACGGCGCAGAGTGCGCACGTCTCCTCTCCTCCTGCTGCCTGCCTGTGCCTCTGCCTGTCCTGGATACCTCTGTCATGCCGGTCACCCTGTGCCGGCCGCCCCTCCGGCGCGGTTGGGGGTCACCCTGATGGGCTGTGGGAGCACAGGGGTGGGAGAGTCGGTCAGCGCAGCTGCTGCCGCGTCCGCTGCCGAGCGGAGAGTGGGGATACTGTCCTGCACTCGCCTTCGAACACAACATCTCTGTTCAGCGCTGAATAGGGCGAAGCTGGAGGACAATTGTTTGCTTCAGCTTTTTCTGGAGGAGCGGCTGCGGTGGCAGCAGGGGTACCAGCGAGGGGATTGAGTCATGAGTTGTATTTAGAAATGAGCGAAACCGCGGTTCTTGTGGATTCGCACATCATCTGAGATGTGCAGGGTGAATATGGTCAGTAAGAAAGCGGTAGCTTGGATGGTGCTTTGGACTTGGTCAGCAGCTGGACTGGTACAGCAGGGCTTCCTTTGGAAAGGCAGGTGATTAGAAAAGAGGAGAGATAATCTCCTGGATGAGATAAATGTGAACTTAGCAGACCTAGTTAGGAAGGAGGTCAGACAATATGCGTGGTGAAGTGTGGTGTACCAAAGATAGACTGCTCCAGTTTACCTTCCTAACAGGAAGAATGAGACCCGTGCTGAATTATGCAGTAATTATCTGCAGGAGTGACTCCTATGGGTTATCAATGAGGCAAGGAGCTTAAACGCTACGTCTAGTGATGTGTTAGATATTTATGTGGATGAGAATACCTGCGGTGACGTTAGGAAGGAAGGTGCTGCCTCCCTTCACAGACCAGCTCTAATCGACAGGCACACCGGAGGAAGCTTCTGTGCAGGCTGTGGCAGTCAAATCCATGCTTCCCGTGCACCGGCTTGGCCCATGTTGGAGATTAAACTTGGGCACCTAGTCTTAGTATGATGGTTCCTCTTCATTAGATCTGTTACTGAAGGTGCTGAGGGAGCTGGTGAAGTGCTCACTGAGCCGCTTTCCATCCTTCACCAGCAGTCCTGGCTGACCGGGGAGGTCCTAGTTGACTGGGGGTTAGCAAATGTGACGCCCATCTACAAGAAGGGCCGGAGGGAGGATCCGGGGAACTACAGGCCTGTCAGCCTGACCTTGGTGCCAGGGAAGGTTGTGGAGCAGATCATCCTGAGTGCCATCACACGGCACGTACAGGACAACCAGGCGATCAGGCCCAGTCAGCATGGGTTTATGAAGGGCAGGTCCTGCTTGACTGACCTGATCTCCTCCTATGGCAAGGTGACTGCTTAGTGGATGAGGGAAAGGCTGTGGATGTTGTCTGCCTGGGCTTCAGTAAAGCCTTTGACACCATTTCCCACAGCATTCTCCTGGAGAAACTGGCTGCTCGTGGCTTGGACGGGTGTACTGTTCACTGGGTAAAAAACTGGCTGGGTGGCCAGGCCCAAAGGGTGGTGGTGAATGGAGTTAAATCCAGTTGGTGATGGGTCACGAGTGGTGTTCCCCAGGGCTCAGTGTTGGGGCCGGTTCTGTTCAACATCTTTACCAGTGACCTGGACGAGGGGATCGAGGGCACCCTCAATAAGTTTGCAGATGACACCAAGTTGGGCAGGAGCGTTGATCTGCTGGAGGGTAGGAAGCTCTGCAGAGGGATCTGGACAGGTTGGATCGATGGGCTGTGACCAATTGTGTGAGGTTCAACAAGGCCAAGTGCCGGGTCCTGCATATGGGTCACAACAACCCCATGAACGCTACAGGCTTGGGAAGAGTGGCTGGAAAGCTGCTGGGCAGGGAGGGACCTGGGGGTGCTGGTCGACAGCCGACTGAACATGAGCCAGCAGTGTGCCCAGGCGGCCAAATCCTGGCTTGTATCAGGAATAGTGTGGCCAGCAGGAGCAGGGCAGTCATCCTTCCCCTGTGCTGGGCAGTGGTGAGGCCGCACCTCGAGTGCTGTGTTCAGGTTTGGGCCCTTCACTCCAAGAAGGACATTGAGGTGCTGGAGTGTGTCCAGAGAAGGGCAACGAAGCTGGGGAAGGGTCTGGAGCACAAGTGCTGTGAGGAGCGGCTGAGGGAGCTGGGGTTGTTCAGCCTGGAGAAGAGGAGGCTGAGGGGAGACCTCATCGCCCTCTACAACTGCCTGAGAGGAGGGTGTAGCGAGGTGGGGGTCGGTCTCTTCTCCCAAGTAACAAGTGATAGGACGAGAGGCGATGGCCTCAAGTTGTGCCAGGGGAGGTTTAGATTGGATATTGGGGAAAACTTCTTCACGGAGAGGGTTGTCAAGCACTGGAACAGGCTGCCCAGGGAAGTGGTGGAGTCCCCATCCCTGGAGGTATTGAAAAGCCGGGCAGACAAGGTGCTTAGGGACATGGTTTAGTGGTGGACTTGGCAGTGCTGGGTTAATGGTTGGACTTGACGATCATAAAAGTCTTTTCCAACCTAAATGATTCTATGATTCTATTTGAGATGTTAAATTGGCTAAGGAAAATGCGGCCTCTTTCCTTGGGACAACTGCAGCGTGGATGGCGATGTGGTTAAATCAAGATTAGCGACCTGTATGGGCTGTGGTAACGGGGAGTCTGTGGAGTTTGCTGCTGACTGTGGGCACCAGCAGCGCTTTTTTCCCCTAAAAGGCGAGGAGCGATCGTGCCCTTCTCTGTTTGAGGGGTACTTGGGTTCTGAAGTGGAATCATAGACATCACCCTGGTGGAGACGTGCTGAGCACGGGTAGTGCAATCGAGCGGCGGGTGTTTGCAGACCGAGGAGGGGTTGAGGACCGTGTCTCCCCAGACACACGCAGTGGCTGCAGCGAGGGACGCTGCTGTCACTGCGCAGGAGAAGGCAGCGGCAATGGGAGCGCTGGTGCTTCTGTGAGCTGGAAGTTGAAGGATGTAAACAACCAGTTATGCAAAACTGCGCAGGGGAGAGTTGGGTAGTACGGCACCGCTGTAGCAGGTTTTGGAATAGATGTTAATTATAGTCTCCCTTAATGAGCAGGGAGAGAACCATATGTTGTTAACATTTGCAGCTGATCCGAAATTGAGAGAAAGGAGTTGCCAGTATCTTAAAGCACAAAAATAATTTGCAGACCTGCTCAGCTCTTGCTGTGATTCGCTCTAGAATGAAATTAAGTTTTCTGTAATAATAATCAGAGACTTTTCTGAGGGAGCAGGGCAGAGCCCCCTCTCCGGCAGGTGAGAGCAGCCTGGAGTGCTCGTGTTTGGAGAGCGGGAACAGGCACAGCACACGGCTGAGGTTTGGGCTTCCCGAATCCCTGGAGCCGGGACTGCGCCTCCGCTGTCATGCTCAGCTCAGGGCCCTCGCTTCTGGAAGGGTGCTCGGTTCAGGCGGGCTCGTACGCCTGGCGTGACGAGGAGATTCAAATATGTTTAAGCTGGCTAAGCAGTAACTAAGAGGACATACAGACACCTCGAGGTATCCGAGCGTGTAAGTGCCGTACAGTCTGATGTAGCCCAGTGTGTTTAACAAGGCGTTGGGCTGAAATTCCGAGGTTCTGTGTCTGTTCCGTGTCGTGCCTGGAGGAAGGTCCCTGTGTGTTTGTGCCACTGGCATCTGAGACCTCCTCGCTAGCCACAGAGCTGCCTCTTTGCCTGGAGGAGCTTGGCTAGAGGAGGACTGCTTCAGCAGGCTGCTTCCGTCTCCAACACCTGGAATACTGTTGTATTTTGCATTCGTTTTATTACCGAGCAAAATATCAGCGTGTTTGGAGCTGTGAGCCTGGGGCGAAGGGGAAATGCTGAGCACGGCTGCAGAGCTGTGCAGCTTGCATCTGGACGCGAGGGGTGTTGGGGGGACTCGGCCTTTGGCTTTTGGGTCTATAGCAGGCCAACTTGTGTGCCAAGCCATTAGCGTTGCGTCTGCTGTACCCGTTTCTGGTCAGGGTCAGCAGACATCAAGTGACGGGTCTAGTCCTGTCCCAGAGCTTGTGCTGCTCCCAGCACCCATCTCGGTAGCTTCTTGGGAGTGCTCCCAGCCTGGCTGCTTTATCTGTGTCCTCTCTCCCTGGCCGCCTCCTCCGGGCCTGTATCTGTGCCGTTCCCGTCTGAGGCCCACCGGGGAAGGGGATTAATTCGGAAAGACTCCTGAAATGCTGGTGTTGGGTGGGTCAGGCGATGCTGGGCTGGCTGCGGCAGCTCTGAGTCACTGCTGTTCCCATGGGTGTAGAGCCGGCGGCAGAGGGGTTCAGCGATGTGGGACTGGCTGGACCAGGAGAGTTACGACGGGCAGGTGTTGTCTCAGCTGAAAGCCCCGGCTGGGCTGCCAGCCCTTGTTGTGCACCGTGGACATCGGTGAACGTCTTAAAGTTGACTTGAGCACAGGCAAGCCAAGGAAGATTTCTTTGCTTGAAGTTTCTTGGGAGCGTATCAGAGAATTGACGTGCGTGTTCTGCCGCCAGTGCTTGTCTGTCAGTGTCTTCTACTGGACTGTCCTGTGGTTTTGAGTCAGAGGAACACCTTTGTTTGTAATTCTATTTATTTAAACATGAGTTGGGAACAAAAAGCAATTCTGAGGCATCGGGCAGATCTTTCATGTTTTTTGTTACTTCAGTTCTAGGATAAACCGTGGCTGGTTTTGGTCACTGCACGCGTTTTTAATTTTCCGGTCTGTTCTAGTGCTGCTTTCCTTGACAGCTCAGCAGGACGAGCGCATCTCTGTGGATGGGAAAGCATGAAGTCCTGACTGAGGACTTCCTTGAAAACGTTCCATAAAGCAGAGGCTGTGCTGGACTGGCCTGCATGTCTGCGCTGCGAAGCGTGGCTGGCAAACAAAAGCGCTGCCCTGGTGTCCTGCCCCGGCAGCCGTGCCGGCGGAGGTGCTGTGCCGGCACGGCTCTGGGCGGCCGGAGGAGAGGGGGACAGCGGCACTGCAAGCAAACCTGGTGTGTCCTGAAGCCGTGGCCTGTCTCTCCTAGCCCAGCTCCTTTCTTTCTAGTGGCCCGACAGCGTGTGACTCTGTGGGGGATTTCTGCTGCTGGTTCAGTAAATTAAACTCCTTGTTCTTCTGTCTTTGGCTTCAGGCTCTCCAAGTTTCTCTCAGCTGTCTTGACTCTGGTCCATGTTTTCACTTAACTTTCTATTTTCCTCTCTGTTTGGACTGGTTTTTGGCTGCGTTTGAAGGCTGCTTTGCTCGTTTCACATAATGATCTGCATCTTTACTGTTTTAACCTTGCCATCTTTCTTTTGCATCCCTGTTTTCTTCTTTCCTCTGTAAGTCCTGGCAATGGAGGTCACTTCAACATCATATTCGTGTAGAGGGTGGGAATGTTGATTCTCTTCTTTTGACCTTAATTTTTCTTGACAGCTCTCATTGTTGTATCTCTTGGAAATTACTCTCCATCAAGAATGTCAGGATTTTGTACGTTTTTTAAAATGCTGATGCACGAACTTGAGGTTTGCCATATGTTTTGGACTTGTGTCTCGTCAGAACGAAGCGTTCGAGGAGCAGCTCCAGCTGCTGCTGGAGCTGCTTCGTTCAGCAGGCTTCACCCGGGACCAACTGATGCTGCGCTGTTGAGATGTGCAGGGACTTAAGTCTCCACCTGCAGTCTCCCAGTGATGGAGATCTTTAACGTGATGTTTGAGGGATAGCAGAGAGCACGAGAAGTAGGTAAGGTGTGGACTTTGAGAGCCCCTCAATTCAGGAGCGCAGGCGTGGGGGGTTATTGCACTGCCCTCCCCCGGGGCAGCTCGGTGGTGGTGATGGGTGCTTCCAAGGCTCCGTGGTTTAAGCCGGTGTGATCCTTCAGCCACAGCTGTGCCAGTCTGCAGTGGCAGGACTGTCTGCAATCTGCAGGTAGGGAACTCTTCTTGTTATCAGGGGAGCTTTCTTCCTTCCGTCACCTCTGTGCATTGCATGGCAGCAGCCATCTCCGGCCTCTGCCGCACGGGGTCTTTGCTCCGGCGCGGTGGTGGGTGTATCTGAGGGTGGTGAAGCGTAGCTCCAAGCCTGCGGGTGCTGGCAGCAGGGACAATTCCTGCTACTTCTGGGCAGCTCTCCCTGCGACAGGGCTTTATTTATGGGACTTTCTCAACTAATACCTCTGGGGGAGAAACACGAGGCCAGAATTCAAGGCCACGGAGCAACTAGTCATTTGAAATAGCCATCTTCTGAAGCAGGATTATGGAGATGGATGCTCAAGAGGGCATTTAATATAATTCTTATTAATGACATTAATGCTGCTTTCTCCCATTCTCGGCAGAGTACAGAATGATGCTGCTGGGTTTTGGGGTTTTTTACTTGTCTGCTCAGAGTGCAGCCCTGGAGGTGGGTGCAGAGAAGGGCTGGCTGACACTGGCTCTTCCAGGAGTTGAAGGAGAGGAAGGCTGCACCAGACCTGTTAGAGAAAAAAAATAAAAATAAACCCTAGAGAACTGATTTTTTGGCAAGAATGGACTGAGTGTTGTAAAACACCACTTCAGAGATCTGCAGCTATCGTCTGACTTGCTCAGAGGTGCAGTAAAGGGTCTAAGAGTAAGGTTATCCAGATCATATATAATAAATACAGAAGTTAAGCAGACCTCCTCGAGATATGTGTCATAACCCCTGCTTCATTATGGTCTTGGGCTTTTCAGAGAAGGTTTTGCCCACGAAAAAGTGGCTACTTTCTCATAAAGGCCCTTCGTAAGCGTCCGTGCATCTGTGGGCATATCTTGGCGCTTTCTTCTGGACATGAAAAATCCCAGATGGCATCAGGCCAAGGAGAATAAATATGGTCTGTCATCTGACATGCTGGAATGAATAGAGGGCTCTCAAGTACCGTTTCTCTAGAAATTCAGATGCCGCAGGCTTGTTGTTGGGTAAAGTCATGAGACAAGTGTTTCATGAAAGTGCAGGGGCTTTGGTCCTCTGAATCATTTGCTTAGAGCAATCTGTTCCCAGCTAAGGATGCAGTGGGAAGTGCTATGGAAAGCTGAGGCTGTTCAGTCATGGAGCAGCTGAGAGCGGTGAAGTCCTGCCAAGCGGCGAGAGCTGCAGTGGTCGTATGTCAGGCGGCAGCAGGGTAAGGAATAGGTGTCGGGGCAGCGGTGCTTTCTGGTACCGGTGCTGCCTGGGCTCCTCCAGCCAGGGTTTTCTGGCTTTCACCATGAAAGGTGCCAATTTTTTCATAGCTCGTGGGTATATAAAGTGTTTTTGAGTCCACATAAAGTGGAAAGTGAGAAGTAAACATCCTGGCAATGAAGGTGTAGAAAGTGTGTGTGACTAAGAGTCAATGCGTTGCTGTTCTCATCTCGGTAGGGTGATGGTGTGACTGCCTGAAGTGATGTGGGTTGGGTGTTTTGACCGAGGAGGTGATTTCTGTTTGGGAGATGAGGGGCTGTCCGTAGCCATGATCCATGAGAACACCGGGTGTAGCTCAAGGTGGGTAGAGATACCCTTCTGGAGTTATTAAAACAAAAAAAAACCCAACCCCCCCCCCCCAATAAACCCCCAAACAACCACACCTCCCCTAAAAACAGTCACAGCTTTCATCCTAGTTTTGTCAGCCCATGGAAAGCAGACACATCCTTGGCGTTAAAAGGCTAACTAATATTATTATTAATAAAATTAATAATTAATTTAATAGCATCTGACTTCCAGTTTCAGAGCGGGAGTGCTGAGGACCTGAAGCACTCCCAGTTCGAATGGAGGATTTCCCTGAAAGCATTTCCATTCTTTTCCTCCTTGGACAACTTGTATGGTTTGGAGGTGGATAGCAGCATTCCCGGTATTATCTCCCTTTGGTGCCCTGCTCACCATTTCGTTGATCCCTGAATCCTGCTTCCCTTTCCCAGGCTCTTTGGATGTCCCTCAGTACTGAGGGCAGTGGCTTGGAGTAATTGGGGTTTAGGAGGCACACTCAGGGGACTAGGAAAATTAGCTGTTGTCTGAAGGCCAGCACTGCCTGTTCAGAGCTCCACTGCAGAAGATGAGAGCGGTTATAATGAGAAAATGAGTAACGCTGTGGAAATGCGTGCCGTGCCTGGGGAGCAGAGCCGCCGCACCGGTGTGAGCAGCGAGCTGCCCTGTCTGTGCAGCGTGCGTGAATTCATCTTGGGTGTTTTGTCCGCAACCGTTATTTTCAGCTGTTGGCCCAGTTCTAGGTCCAATTTTATATATTTCTACTTGTACAACTGGAGAAGATGGATAATCAAACTCGTCCGAGGAAATAGTCCTGGTAGTTCAGGGAATATGTACTAGAGGGAGGGTGGTATCTGCCAGCTGGACCCTAATAAATGCTCGCTTTAGTCAACTTGATGAAGTCTTTGCGCAGCTGTTTCTGCGGATGATGGATTCGTTCTGGTGGTGTTCTCCAGGCCACCCCATGGCGATCGTCTGTGCGTGGGCACAGCAGCGCACTCACTGCCCGCCGAGGGGGGAATGGAGACCCCGGGAAGGTGACATGTAAAACTAAGAGTTACTCCTAGAATCTCGTCAGCTTTCCTCTTCAACCAGGACTATGGCCGTCACCCTTCGTCCGGTAAGGGGGAGCAGTGTCCCTGTCCCTCCTCTCCCCTCTCTGTTCCCCATAACAGAACAAAAGAGAACAGCATCAACGAGGTTCTCGAGTAGCTCTTCGCCCTTCAGAAGCACACACATGTCAATTCACATCGTATTTGTTCTTCGGTCTGTTTTCTCCTGGGCACAGTTTCTTTGTGCGACAGCAGCTTTCCATCTGAAACCAGCATGTTGAAACCAAATGCTTGGACGAATGCTGATTCTTGCACGGACCCCAAAATATTCTCAAGAGATCACAGTTCAGTAATCATCTCAAAGTTACTGAAACCAATCCTGCAGGGCTTGAGGAAGGCTTGATTTATATATATATGTGTGTGTGTGTATAGTGGTTGAATACCACTGTTCATGGGTAGCTGGGCAGAAATCCTAAATAAAAAAGCCTTTGAATATACATTAGAAAATGGTAGGTGGCACATCCAGCATTTTATTATATGTGATAAGCTGCAGAATTGCTTTAGTACGTATAGGTGTAATTTATCCCCCTGGACAGGGAAGTTGGCTGACAGGGCAGCTCGCCCATGTCGCAGAGAGCACCGTGCTGTGCACCGCGCTCAGCGCAGCCTTTTCCCTGCAGGAGGGTAACAAGGGACAAATGTAAAATAACACTTTTAATCTTCTTCACAGGTTAAATTGATAGTAAAATAGGGTATTTAAATTGCTTTAATTTAATTCAGTCTACCCTAGTGCAGCCGTTCATCTCCAGCACTGCAGACCCTCGTGGTGCTGCCGCCCTCCTTGCCGGCTTGCAGGGCCGGGAGGTGAGGAGCTGGAGGCCGATGGGCGAGAGCAATGCCGGAGGCTGAGGGTAAGAAATACCCCGGGTCTCGTCTCAAAGTGCGTATTGCTGGCGTTTCCCCCCAGCTGCGTGCAAGGGTGGGAGCAGCACAGGGCCGTGACTGCAGGAAATTCTCCTCCAGTGTTCACATTACAAGTCCCAGGATACTCCGAGGGCGAGCGATTTCTCCTCGTGCTTTCCAGTGCTCGTCTGTGCTGGACTTTCGCTTTGGGCGGACGTTGACTGTTGGACTTCCTTTATCATCGCCCTGTGAAGTTTGACCTGAGGGATGTGGGCAGCGCCGATGACCTCATGCACCAAGATGTGGGTTGGGGAACGTAGGCAGCAGGTACCGGCAGGACAGGCAGCGCCTTGGCCTGTGGCTGCCAGCGTTGCCCTGTCTTCTCTGTGGGCGTCTTGCAGGGCGGAGGAGCGAGCAGCACACCCGCTCAGCTTACGTGCTGCAGGCAGGTGGATGAGTTGTATGAGAAACACAGCACCGTGGTGAGAATGAGGACAGGGAACCCAAAAACGGTGGGGTAGGATGGATGGCGAGTAAAGGATAAAGCTGACGGGGTGGGAAGGGAAGCAAGCGTGTCCTGCCCCGCAGGACAACACAGAGCTGAAGAGGTGGAGGAGGGACGTGTGGCTCCTTCAAGGCAGCAGCAGCACCGGGTGACCTTGCTGATACGTCCCCAGCTGCAGTGACAGGCCAGGGGACCTGTCCTGTGCGGCCCCCCCAGCAGCGCAGCGTGCACTCTTCGGCTTAGATGGGGAGGGCAAGGCTGCTGTGGGATTTGCAAATCTTCTGCCAGATGGAGAGAATACCAGGCGTTAAAGTAAATCCCGGGATTTACCAGTGTTTTCCAGCAGTGAAGCGTGCCACGGTGCTTGGCAGTTCCGCTGGCTGAGACAAATGCACTGCATGACCATGCTGGCATGGAGGACGCGTGGGAGGGAGCGTTGGCGTGCTCCGTGCCGCAGCCACCCTGTACTGCACATGGTCAGCTCAGTGACGTCCCTGGTCAGGAACCTGAGCCCCGGAGAGGGGGAATGGGGCTCCAGTTAGCCCCCGCCATTGTCGCAGCCCCCTTCAGCCCCAGCAGAATAACGTCATTGAGAACCTCAGAAACGGGTCCTTCACAAACCCAGCTCCTGCTGTTGAGCAGCTGTGAGCTGACAAAGCCCATTCAGGGCTGGGTTGGCAGGGCTGGGGCAGTTATAGTGGAGTTATCGGTGTGGATTCCTGCTGGGAAAGGCAGACCCAGTTTGGGGTGAAAGGAGAGCGTGAACGGACTGAAACTGAATGTCCTGGCTCACAGGGTTCCTCATCTGGGAATAGCATGACCAGGTCAAAAGATTTTTTAAGAAGAATGGAATCTAAATCTTCCCCTAATGTCCAGAGGGTTTTTGGGTTGGTGCTGTGGAAGTAACAGCACAGGCAAATTGGTAACAGAAAAGGATGTCGGTGCCCATGTCAGCAAGGCTCGGAGCCCAGCAGGAGCAGATCCGTAGGTGAACCTGCTGGCGCCGAGGATCCCCTTCCACGCCGTGCCAGCTCCAGCCATGGACCTTTCGGCCGAGCACCACGTAATGACCAGGTTGTGCTTTCCAGGTCAGATGGATCCAGAGCAGGTACAGGTCATGCTCCGTTGAACCAGCGTGCGTGCAGTGGTGACAGGAGCTTGGCTTCAGGAGTCTCTCCTGATCCAATCCAGTGTGGACCTACCCAGGAGAGGTGGTTGCATCAGGGTGCAGATCACTGTTGGTCTTTGTGGAGGGCTGTTTCTGAAGGCACTGCGCTTTCCCAGCAGTTAAATGTTGTATTTACTGAAGACAACAGCAGGCTTCCTCTGAAGCATGGTGGCTTTCAAATTTCCAGAAGGGTCCTGTGGTGAAGCTGTCATGAGTTTGGTTGCTCTTTGCTTCTCTATGGGTAGGAAGCAGTAGGGACCTCTCATTCCTGGAGCTCCCCCCCATCCATAGCTTCTCCCTTGCCTCAGGATCCTGGCAGGTTTCTGTCCTGTCTCGGGGGATTTCAGGCTACTGTGGGTTCCTGTTGGTTTGCCAGTATGTCCTACAGCAGCTTCTCCTGCTCCAGGATGGAGCTTTCTTGAGCAAAAAAGATACTTTCCGAACAGGATAAAGTTAGCATCTCTCCTGAGAAGAGATAATCCATGAGCTGCATTGTTGTACTTCAAAAAAATAAAGATAAGGGTGGGGTGTGACTAGACTTTATTCCTCCTTTATTTCCCACTTTACAGGATGGTGAACATCCATCATAGCAGCTTGTTCCCTCGTGCTAACGCGTGACAGCTTTTGAGCAGCAATGCAGCCTTGCCCTAGTAGCTTGTTCCCTATAAATCGGGTGCCAGTACTTTTGGTAGGGATTTGTTCACCTCACCTATCCTGAGACTCATGATGAAGCACCAAGGAGTGGGGAAATATCTGGGGAGACTACAGGAGCGTGTTCGCTGCACGCTGGTCTTGGGCTGCTTGTGGAGACGAGCCCGTACCCTCTGGATGTGCCACCCGAGCTGCGGGGACACGCTGAGCTTGCACGCTGCTCCTGCCTTGCCCTTGTCCCCTTGTCTGTCTCGTTGCACTGCTGACTAAAGTCGTGTTCCTGGTATTGTTTGCTGTTGTCNACAAAAAAAAAAAAAAAAAAAAAAAAAAAGCTTTTGTGGGTTGAAGGGTACTGAACGGGAAGCTGGGGTTTTCTGAGTAGCATGTAGTCCTTCAGCTGCCTTCCCTTATATAGACACAACCTCTGTACTCACCTGATGGGCATGAAGATTGCTGCGGCTGGTGTGAGAAGGGGATATGAAAGAGCGGCGCCGGGACTGGATGCACCAAGAGGAACTGCCCTGCCTGCTAGCTCTTTGTGTACCCCCCCGTGCATCCCTCCAGGAGCTGGTCATGGACACGCAGTCCATCCGGCAGCTGCGGCCGGGGCCCGGCCCTCCCCATCTGCCTCCTGCACGCGGATACACGCGTGTGCAAATGGGTCTCACGCAACTGCACACCTTACGGTCTCAGCAGTTGGCCTGGACCCTCTGGTTGTCTCGCTCTGGAGCACACGCGTACCTGCCTCCCCAGCCACTGACCTCCTCGCCGGCTGGTCTGGCCTGGTCTTCACTGTCACTCGTGGCCAAGGCTCGGCCCGTCACCCGTGGCCTGACTGCAGCTGCTGGCACTCAAACCTCTGTGTGCACACAAGAGAGCCCCCCACCCGGGAAGGGGGTAGGAGTGGGGTGTGGAAGAGGGCAGGAGGGCCGTGCTGGTCGGGCGCAGGGTGTCTGGCGCTCGCTCACCAGCAGCCATCCCCTTTCATCTCCTCATCCCCATTTCCCCATGCTCCCTCCTCCCCAGACCTCCTGGCTGCTCCCTTTCCCTTCCTTTGGTGTCGTCCCCCCCAGGATGTCTTGTCCAGCCCCCAAATGCTCTGCCCTGCACCCCACAGCATGTCCCACAGCCCCACACTGGGCTCCCCGTCCCTGGCCGGGTTACGGGGCTCCTGCTCTGCACTTGTGGCCCTGTGCTGGTGAGCTGCTCCTGTGCCAGCGCTGGAGCAGCCAGGTCCCTACGATGGTGAGCTGTTTGAATCCACATTTGAGAGGTGATTTGGGGATTTAGCCCATTGTGTTTCTCAAGACCTTTTATTTGTGGATCTCAAAATGTCATTGCAAAGGCCCAGTCTCCCCCGCAGTGTCTAAGGAGATCTGCTGCCTCCTCCGTGTTGCCTCGCGTTCAGGAAGGGTCCAGGGCCTTGAAGGTGCCAAACGCGATGTAGGGAGAAGTTCCTGCAGAGCCAAGTGCGAAGGCTGGGAGCAGAGCCATGACGTTGCTGTGCAGGGCATTCCTGTGATAACCTGAAATAAGTTCTCTTGAACCGTTTAAAGCTTGGCTGAAGAACGGCTGCAGCGAAGGGCGTCTGTGTCACCTCTGTCTGAAGCTGCAGGAGAGCACAGCAATCTAATTTCTCTCTTGTTTTTCCCTTCAGTTGCACTGGCAGAGGGGACTGCGCAGTGGTTTCCTTTACTGGAAGTAGCGGGGGATCCCAGCATCCCTGCGTACGAGTCTTCCGTCCCCCGAGTTCTGGCAGCGTCTCAGAAATGAGGGTTCTGCAGCGTAGGAGCCAGCGCTGCTTCTGAAGCATCAGCCAGCGAAGGCTTTGCCTGTGTGGCTGTGGGTAATTCCAAATCCTCAGCCTAACTCTGAGCGGTGGCGGAGGGGTGAGCTTAGCCCCAGGGGGACGAGCAGGTCTGCACCGCCCCGTGTGGCGCGGGGGGGCCTGCGGTCCCCGCCGTGCAGAAGATGTCCTGGTGTGGGGCGGGATGGACGCTCCGAGCAGAAAGCACCCGGAGCGGCTGGATGGAAAGCTGTTGCGCTTGAGTGAATGTATTGTGGAGAAGGGGCTCCGACTGAACACCCGCCGTGCCGTGCCCCCGCCGGGGCTGCTCCTCGCTCTGGCAGGTGGCAGTTTCCTTTCTCTTTTGAGAGGAGAGCTGTCTTTGTGGTGGCTTTGAGCAGCAGGGGTTTTATTTCACTCGCCAACGCAGTGCGCCGTGACGCTGCTCGCTCTTAATGCTCTGCTTTTATAGCCCGCTTCCCTCTTCGCCTGCGGGCGCTTCCCCGGTGGTGCTGGAGGTGCCTGGCTCGTGCGCCCTGCAGCCCGGCTGGCATCGGCCTCCCGCAGCGGAGGGGCGGCTTGTGCCCCCCCAGGGAGCCACGGCGAGGTCTCCCAGCTGCTGCCCCCCACCTCGCATTCAGCCCCGCTCTGCTGGGGTTTTCATCAGGGCAAAGCAGTCCAACCCCTACATCTACTTAAAATCAATTCCTTCAGCTGGAGAGATTGGGGAACATTCATTTTTTAGCAACCTGCAGCTTTTAAAGGGTGATGTGACTCGAGCTCTGGCTTCTCCAGCTCTGGGAGAAGCCGTCTCGTGCAGGAGTTGCTGATGCTGTGGGCAGGAGCTGGGTGCGGGAAGCGGGAGGGCAGCGGGGCCGGGGCTGGCCTCGACCGCAGCGGCCGTGCTGCCTCGGGCTCCCTGCTTCCAGCTTCGTCCTCGGGGCCGGTTCCTGCCCGAGAGAAGTGGCGCAGTAGTCGGCATCTGGGGCAAGAGGAGGTGGTTTTCACAGTCTCTTAAAACTGCTGTTTTCTTCTGACGCTTGGTGCGTGTGGTGCGCGTCCGTGTCTGCGGTGAGGTGTCCAGCGCTTGCATCGGTTAACCGGTGCTGCCTTGATGAAGGGTTAATGTGGGACTACAGGGTGCTTGGTTTGTTGTTTTATTTTGTGTGTTGTTTTCTGGTTGGTTGGTTGCTTTGTTTTCTTGCAGCATGAATGTTGCACTCTTGTTTTCTTTACCCCTTGTTGTATTAAGGACAAAAGTTATTTTTCCACTCGCTGTTCTTTTTGCTTTGTCCCCTGGAGTCAGCCTAGCTGCGTTTGCCTCTGTTGCCTCTGCACCCCTATCCGTGCTGCTGATGGTGAGATGCTCCGGGCTGTGACTCTTTGGCTACAACCGAAGCGTGCGGCAGGCTGGCTGCGCTGGGACTGCGTCTGGCAGGGGTTCGTGCCGTGCACGCTGTCTTCATTTTCCGTGTAGCCTTGAGGAGCCCATCCAGCTCAGCATGAGCTTGTGGCTACTAGCTGAGGGTGAGCAAAGTCCAAAATGTGGGTGAGTGCCCGTGGGCAGCAATCGCTCGAGGACAGGGCTGCAGAGGTCCGGTCAGAGCTGCTCAGTCAGACCCAAAGCTGCGATGGAGCGGTTCAGATGCCAAAAAGGGAGTTCCCAGAGTCCGGGAGAGATCTGCTTGTTCTGTTACTGGGGTTACTGCACGCTGCTGCATCTCACATCACTGTGCAAACTTGGATGCCGTTGATGACCTGGTCTGTCAGCCTTGCCTGTCGCCTTAGGTTTGGGAAGCGCCAGGAGCCGTGCCGGCACACCGACACCGACGTGGCTGCTGGTGGCCTCATCCCCAGGGGAGCACGCTGTCCTTCCCGTTGGCTGGCCTGAGAGCGTTTCCTATTGCAGCCCTCCCTTTCTCTTTCACTGAAATCATTTGCAACATGATTATTTTGCTTGGCTCTGCTGCTTTGTCTCAGCCCATGAGGGCTTTGGGGTTCGTGGAATTTTCCAAGCACCAGGGTGGCTGGAAGGGAGCCCCCCGGCGTCCGTGAACGGGGGGCAAGCCTCCCCAAATCTCGCATCAGGAGTGTCATCACACACCACCCCGAAAGCAAAAAGCGGTCTCCTCGCCCTGGCATTGGGCCTGGCCTCGGGCAAGAGGAGGATGAGGAAGGGGCTCTGGAGGAGGGGGGAAGAGTAGGAAGATTGCTCACTGGTCTTGGATCGCTTCCCAGAAGCGCTTGCTGGAAAATGTGGACTCCCCTCCCTGGGTCCGGAGGGAGGGATGGGGAGCTGGTGGAGCTGGTGGGCTCGTCCCAGCTCCTGCTCCAGCCTGGGCTGACGCTGCCGTGGTTCGGTGGGCTGCGTCTGGGGTTTGAGTAACCCTAGCACACAGGCAGCAGGCTCTGGAGGCTCTTGGGTGGACAACGCGTGCAGCTTCCAGCCCAAAGTGCTTGCTTTACTGACAGTACTAAAGCTGATGGATTAAAGCAGGTTCCCAGACTGACCGAACTTTTCTTTAAATCTTCTGTCTACTTATCTAGCCCGTGCTGTTTCTCAGGGTCGGGTGCTGGGGAGGAGGTGTGGAGGGCCTGGCGCAGGCCGTGTCCTGCAGAAAGCAGGGAGCCTGGTGGCCCTGGCACCCCGGCACGGTGCTCTGAGCAGTGGGGAGTTCCGAGGACAGTGCCGGGGGGACGGTGTGGGGGGACAGTGCTGACGGAGCTCGGGGCGAGAGCTCGGGGCAGGGAGTGGTCTCAGGAGGAGGAGGAGGCTTGGCGTGCTCCTCCTGAAGCAACCACGTAACCTGGGGATGGCCAGCGAGGTCTTCGCCTTGCAGAGCCAGTTTCCCCGCAGCACTGCTCCCACTGCGGCCACTGCTTGTGAACCCGGCTGTATGGAAATTCCTTTTTGCACAGAAACCTTCAGACATGTCAAAGGAAAAGGCTGAAACCTGCCTGCAAGCTTGGTCTGCTCCTCTGTGATGGGAGGTCTGTCTGTGCTGATGGCGACAAAATAAAGCCCAAAGCCGAGCTGGGCACAGGGCACGAGGCAGTGATGGGGCAGAGGATCTGTTTCAAGGAGCTGTTGTAGGAGGTTTTCCTTCCCACGCAGTTCCTCTACTTCATCTCTTATTTTAGACAGATTTCGGTTTTGATTTTGGGCATTTTCCCCACTGGTAACTTTCCGGTTGATGAAAATATTCTCTGTAATGGGACTCTGGGCCTCTCCAGAGTGAGAGTCTCTTTATAAACAGCCAAAATGCTTGAACATGGGGATTTTGGTTCTGTCGTGAGCTAAATCCCTCTGTGGCCTCTCTTTACTGGAATCGTCTTGGGGACAATTTATTTTCCTCGAATATCTTGGGATAAATTGTGAAATCTGGTTTAGGGGAGCAAATGTGGTAAGAGAGTTTGTCAGCGGTGACGGTTGGGTGGGGTGCAGCCGCCCCCCAGGTCAGCTGAGCACGTTTCCATTCCCTGTGGTTTTTGCACCGAGTTCCCTCCTTGTTTCGAGCCACGCTGAGCGTTACGAAGCCCAGCCCTGTGCAGGCGTGCGAGCTCCCTGCTCCGGCTCTGCTGCGGGTGCCCGGAGCAGCGCTGCCTGCCCCTGTGCATGGCCCGTCTGCCGTGGTCCGGGCAGGCTGGCCGCTCCGCAGGCAGGCTGCCTGCACGGGAGGCAGGCTGGCCGCTCCGCAGGCAGGCTGCCTGCACGGGAGGCAGGCTGCCTGCGGGATTTGTCTCCCAGCCTCATGTGCCCACTCATGTCTCAGTTATATGGGTCGGATTAAGCCCAGCTTCTGTCTGTCACCATAAGCTTGCCTTGTTGCTGAAAGTTTTTCTGCGCTGCGATGAAGCTTAGGAAAGTGTTTGAGGGGCTTTCTCCCTTTCTGGGAGAAAAGGGTCTCGACAGCCTCCCTCTGCAGCTGAAGTACAAGCTGTTTGGAGGGCAGATGTGCAACCATGACTTGGGCTCTCTGCTGAGAGAAAAGGACAATAAAATGCCGCAGGAGTGCAGTGCTTCCTTTCTGATGTTGTTTATTTGCTGTGCAGACTTTGGCCACCCAAAGACTTTAAATGAAGGGCTGAGGAGGCTGAGCTGTGCTGTTGTGCCCAAGGCCGGGTTAGGATGGTACTGCACGCCGATGGCTTTCCCCGTCCACAGCCTCTCATGGCAGGGAGCTGGAGCAGCCCCGTGCTGAGCAGGGTTCACAGCTCTGCCTCGGGGCTCGGGTCCGGAGCCAGGGGTTGGTGTGGGCTGCGGGCAACGCGTCCTGGCTGCTGCTCCTGCACACCAAGGTACTCCGTGCAAATAGAGTAACGATGGGGGCTCGGGCGTCCACACGCCGTCGGGCCCTTGGCTCACACCCCGGGTTGCAGCAGGGTCAGCGTGGATGGATGGTGTCAGCGTTGGTAGGCTGCAGGGGAGGCAGGGCATCCTTTGGACTCCTTGGAAGCTGCCAGCGTGGATCTTGAGCACAGTTGGGCAGGCCGGATCGTGGACTAAGTGTAGTCATTTTTCATAGACAGGACATTACTAAAAATGGGAAGAAACGGTACAGTACTCGCTGCCTGTAGCTCCCCTCACCCATCGCAGCTGCAAGAGTTTATACCAGTGACCTAAAGCCACCGATGGCTCAGATAATTGGCGTTATAGTACGTGTAGGAGGGACACTGCCAAGTAGTTCAGGCTTGCACATAAATGAATGGCAAAACTGCTGTAACTTCAAAATTTAAGATTAACTATTTCTGTGAATTTAGGCATCAACATTGTTGAGTTAAGAGGCTGCGATCACTTTTTTCCTTTTCAAAAGTAATTTCATTTTGGGTAGACTAGAACCTAGATAGTACTTTACAAACAGGACAAAAAGTCCTTAACTAACAGCTGATAACGTGCCTGGTGCTACTGGAGCCAGGTTAGTGACTGCGTGTCCTCAAGCGTTCACGGTGCTTTGTAGAGCTTGGGTGAAAGGGGAGTTCGGAAGGTATTACTGGCTTTGGTTTGCATTTAGTTACCCTCATGGAAATCTTTGTCTTGAAGGGTGGCACGGGCTTAGCAAAGAGAAACGGATGAAAAACTTGTGTGACGTGGGAAAGCCCCGAGGGATGCATGAGAGCAGAGCGACAGCGGTGACGAAGTCCTGGAGCAAGGGAGGTCGGTGGCCGTCAAGTGAGGTGGGAGATCTGCAAGCAGGGACCAAGGTCTTGCCTGGCCTGCGTGGTCACAGCATCTTCAGTCTTCAAGACTTCTCAATGCTGGCATTAGCCATGCTTTTCTTATAGTTAAGAAATGGGTTGCCAGACATGCTGTGGCTCAGTCTCAGCTGTAGGACCAAACCGAATTCAGTTAGGACTGGATGAAGTACACTGCCGACTTCCATCCATTGCAGCGCACGCGTGCACTGTCTGGTGAGCAGCCCCTGCTGTGGATGCTGTGGGAAAGAGGACAGGGATAGTGGTGAGTTGGATCTTGGAGATGTTCAGTCTCCTGTCTGTATAACAGTTTCTCGCTTAATTTTTCTGTCAAAACAGCAGCAAAGATGAACGATTGCCATTTTGAGTCTGAGCAGTTGTCGCAAGGCTGGAAACTCTTCTAGCCTTGTCCTCTCTCTAGCCTCTAGCAGTTGTCGCAAGCCCCATGGAAACTCTTCTAGCCTTGTCCTCTCGTTTCCAGGATCCGCTTTTAGGGAAGCACTCGGTTTTGCAGGTGTGGGCAGAGACAGGCAGCCAGAGCGGGAATGAATGACACACTCTGCTGCCTGCCCCGTGCCTCGGGTCTGTTGATTTTGGGTGGAGGAGGAGAGTTTTGTTTCCTGCTCGTAAGAATTAGGTTGAACTGTGTTTCCCTTTGAGGCTGTAGGCAGAGAGCAGGCTGTAGGGCAGGCATCTTAGTGAAGTGCACTTCTGCTTCGGCTGAATTTCTCCTCTGCTCTTTACAGGATGGGGAGTTCATCTCTGCCAGAACCGCCACCCATCGGAGCAGTGTTTTATTTCCCCATTCTTAAGGGTTCAGCTCTGTCATAGGTAGAAAACGCAGCCCTTGGCTTGGAGTCCAGGTCTTCGTGCCCATCCTCACGCACTGTGTTGAGGCTGGGCCAGGTCTTCCTGCCGTAAGAAATGAAAAAGCAGCGTTACTGCTGTTCCCTGAGCTTCTGGATCGTGCGTCTGGCAGAGCGGTACGGGCCGTCGGCTCGTGCCGTCGCAGAGGTACGACCTGCTCAGACCCGAGCCCTGCCAGCCGTTGTGCCTGCGTGCAGAGCTGCATGGCAGGAGCTCTTCACGCTGAGCTGGCCGTGGGGATTTCTTTAGAGGAAGCCCAGCTTTCCTCCTGGACTCAGCACTGCGGTTCAGTGAAAGACCCAGGAGATGCCCTCCACCCCGAGGGCAGCTGGGACTCGTTTGTAAAGCACGGCAGCGTCTCTGAGCATCCGCTTGACCCATGTTCGTGCTGAGCCGCTTCGCTGTCTCCTCTGACGATGTGTTGGCTTTGTGGTCGTTCCTCCGAACTTCCAGTTGTGATTTCAGACAGGTCTTAATCTGTTAACACCTTTCTTACTCCTGTTGGGCTTTCCTGTCTTCCCTTGCCCTCAAAATCAATTCTGAATCATCTTATGATTTCATTTGAATTCTTTCAGGAGATGCTGAATTTTAGGCTTGTGGAGATGGGGGAGCTCCTCAAGCCACATGGAAGCTCTTCTAGCCTTGTCCTCTCGTTTCCAGGATCCGCTTTTAGGGAAGCACTCGGTTTTGCAGGTGTGGGCAGAGACAGGCAGCCAGAGCGGGAATGAATGACACACTCTGCTGCCTGCCCCGTGCCTCGGGTCTGTTGATTTTGGGTGGAGGAGGAGAGTTTTGTTTCCTGCTCGTAAGAATTAGATTGAACGGTGTTTCCCTGCCTTACCCATCAAATAGTGCATCTCCTGCACTGACAGAGGTGATGGACGTGCTTCAGATTGCCTAGAAGCTTCTTCCTTGGGGCTGAAATCAGCCATTCTGCTAGTCTGGAGTCTGCGAAGGGACGAGGCTGTTCCTGCTGGGGTTACTGGGATCCAGCGTGCCGGGCGAGCACAGGACCATTGCCTTTTGATTTCCCCAAGCAGAGAGCAGTCACCATCTACGGGATTTCTGGCCTGTGCCTGGGATAAAGCTGATAATGCTGGTCCCTGCTTTTGGCACAGCTGGAGCCGAGGGGCATTGGCAGCTCTGACCTGGCAGCAGGATCGGGCTGGGACCAGCTCTGGGGAAAGGCGCCTGCAGGAGGCACTCGGTGTGGTGCCGCAGTCCTTCCCGCTCGGCTCCGGTGACCTCAGGAGGCACCCCTGCCTCTTAAAGGCTTTCTGGATAATCTCTTGTGTGCGGAGGACGAGGTCGTGTATGTAACACTGGGTGGGTTTGGGAGGACCCGGGACGAGCCCCACCTGGGTGTCGGTGGTGTCCGTAGGTAGCCAGTAGCGGAAGCTGCCAGGGACACGTTAATCCCGGTAATCTCCCGTGCAGGGCTCAGTGCTGGCCGGCACACTGTGGTGCTCGGATTCGCTCGCTGCAGTGACCGTCTTCCTGCTTGTCTGCTAATTACAAAGGGATTAAAGGTGCCTGCTGCCTCCGAGACCGCCGGTCAGGGTGTGTGCCTCTCGCTGCTGCGTCCCAACCCTGCACCGCAGGGTGTTTGCAGGGTGGAAGAGAACAGCAATCCTGACCCTGGGCGAGAGCAGGATTCCTCTCCCGGAGAGGCATTGCGCCCAGGCTGCAAAGTCAGCCTGGCTCGGCCAGCGCTGGGGCTGCCCGTCGCTCTGTGGGACGGGAGCTGCTGCCCTGGGGAGGGCTCCGCTTGCTTTGGAAAGCGTGCCCGGTTCACTGAGGAACTGTCGATGCGGAAGCTGAAGGCTGGAGGAGGAAAGTTAGTTCTCCATCCTAGAGCAGTCTGTAATTGATGGTGTTTTCAGTTCTTGTTAGCATCAGCCCCTTCCTCCTTCGGGCTGGGCTGCCTGGCTCAGACTGAGAGGTTCCTGCAGGAACTGTGCTGCTTCGCTTCTGCTTAACCTTCTGCTCTGCCCTGGCTCCCTCCTTCCCACTGCCCAGCCAGCTCCGGGCGGCCTCTGGGTGATTCAACCCCCCGAGGCAGGTGCTCCTTCACGGAGGTGCTCCTTGTGCCTGCACGCAGAGCTAGACACCCGGAGATGAGGCTGACTGCCCGGGCACCCATGCAAGCTGCTGAGCCGCTGCCTACTTTCCTGCCCTTGCTGGTGAGCTGCGGTTCTGCTCCTGCACCCTGCCCCAGCAAGAGGCCTCTCGGGAAGGGTTTGCATTGCACAGAAAGTCTGTGGTTTGGGGGTTCAGAAGAGGAGCTGTGAAGCAGGTGGCTGCGTTGCTAGTGATTCCTTAGCTTTCCTCCCCTGGGGACAGTAGGAGTCGTGTCCTCTTTGTCGTGGCTCTCTGGTGATGGTCAGTTGGCGCAGCGTCCCGGCGTTTCCCAGCTAGTGCAGTTCTTGGCGTGGGAGGAGGAGGAAGGGATGGGGAGGAACGGAGCATGATTGTTGTTATCAGGCTGGGGGGGCGGGGGAAGAACTGGATCAATCAAATAAAGTCCAGTTCAGGGAAGACCGCAGCCCTTGGTTGCTCTCCTCTGGGCTGGCTGGCGGCAGGTGAGTTTCTCCCTGCATCTCCTGCAGCAGATGCTACGGGATAGCGTTTCCCCTCCCTCCTTCAGCAAGGCAGGCGGGTGTCTGTGGCATCCCAGTCTCCCGTTAGCACTGGGCTGGAGTGCTGACTTTGCAGAGTTCCCGGCCTTTGCTGCTCATAAGTCCTGTAACTCAAGACATCGGTCCTGCAGACCGATCCGTTGGTCTGCCCGCGTTGCAGCCGGGGCTGCACTGGCCGACGGCAGGATGGTTCTCCACCGCTGCCGCCGGCTTTCCCACCCGCAGCAGCCTCAGCCAGCGCAGCCCTGCACAGTCCACGAGGACCCGCTGCCTTAACCATGCACCAGACCTCCTGACCCCGAAATAAGGTGCTGCTCCCCACCAGGCACACGCGGAGGAGTCTGGTGGGAGGCTGTGCCTGACTTGTGCGGATTATGGCTGCTTGAGGGTTCATCTTGCACCACCTGGCTGAGGTATTTTCTCACTCGGGTCCTTCTGGTTGGAGTTGGAGAGCTGATGGAGTGATCTGTGCGAGGCCGCCTTGCACAACTGCTTCGGGGCAGCCAAAATGCTGCTGGGTCGACTGAGCACAGAGGTCTCTGGAAGAGCCTTTCCCACTGTCCCGCGGAGCTCTGGCTTTCCGATGGCAATCCGTGCTGTGGACAGCAGCCATTCAGTAGGGTCGATGCACTCGTCCGTGTGTTGTACCAGAACAGTCGGTGTGCTAATGGCAGTGCTTTCTAGCAGGGTTAGTAACATATTTATAGCAACGTTTCCTCCCCTTTCAACACTTAATGCAAGTTGCTTCGTCGTACCAGCACGGCCGACTCCAGCGGAGGCACCTGCGGAAGCTCACCTTGGTTCTAGTTTCTATATATCATATTCTGGCAGTTCTTGGTATTGTCACTCACAGCACGTTTTTTTTTCCCTCTGAAGGTGCTGCGCTCCCCAGTCTGACGGCAGCTCTGACCCCGTTGTTCCTCCCTGCAGCCGCCTCCTGCACGGGGCACCAGGAACAAAAGCTCCTTCTGCAGTTGTGGGAGATGTTGATGCTGGCAAACTCTGTGGATGTAAATGATCTCTGTAGGGTCAAGACAAACTGAGCTAGTGTTTAGATCATTCTTTTTTCCCTGGCATGCTTGAAAAGGGAGAGACTTGGGGTATTCAAATGTGAGCCGATGAAGAACAGTCCAGTCTGTTTGGGGTTTGGTTTTTCCCCTCTGTCCATGTGCTTTACAGTGTATTGCCCAGCAAGATGGACAGCGTGCCCTTAGGACGGGAGAGGTGCTGGCATTTAGTCATTTTGCCCTGGAACTTGAAGCTGGTTTCATTCTCTGCTGTGTAGCTGTGGCTGTATCTTGCTCCCACTATCCCTTTGCGTCCATTTGCCGGTTGGGATTTCCACGTATTTGTCACTGCAGTTTCCCAACAAACTGGCTTTTGGGAGCAGGGAATACGGAAGCAGTGCCTGGAGCACGTAGAAGGGAGATTTGTGGTTTGCTGTGTTTGAGGGATAACTGTGCCTGGCTGCTGTGCAGGCAGCTGAAGGTGGCGGTGCTGGGCACCTCCTGGGGAGAGGGGAGCTGAGCGAGCGCAGGCTGGCATGTCCTTGCACGGCCGCCTCCGCGGGCCCCTGGCCCCGTTGGGTGCACCGGCCCTGCGTCCTCGGCTCGCTTCTTCATCGCCTGGTCAGCTGCGTCTGGGCTTCCCCGGCCTCACGGCTCCCGTCAGCGTGGCTTTCAAATACACCGTGCTCTCTCCCAGCTTGGTCGGTCTTTCTCTTGGCCTTCTGTGTCCCTTGTCACTCTGCTCTGCTGTTGCGCTCTGGGAAGTGTGTTGGAAATGAGATTAAGAGGAGGTCATACCTAACGAAAAAACATTCTGAACTGATTAGAGAAGGGTCTGAAACACGCTGATTGAAGAAGAGGCAGTAATTAAAGAGCAGCTTTGGTGGACAGCGATGCTTGCCTGGAGATGACCACGGGTCGGGCTGTAGAGGCGCAGCAGCAGGACACCTGCAGTCCAGGGGCTTCTGGCGAGGGGCAGGTCCTGCTGGTCCGTAGGTACGGGGCAAGTTTGGCTCGTTTCTCAGTCCTCAGTGTTAAACAGAAACCCTCACCTTTGGGTTTGACGATAGAAAGATCTAGAAGCGTCTTGATCAGTGCTGCAAGTCTGTGATCTGCGTGGTGATGCTTCGCCCCTGTGTGCTTCTGGGAGCCGTAGCTCTGGAGAGCGTCAGGGAGTGGAATAAAGCAGAGAAAGCAGGTTTGTCTCAAAATACAAATAATGTCAAGAATTAGCTAACGCAGTGGGAGAAGCCTGTGCTTAGGTCAGAGTTCAGAACAGTGAAAATTCATCATCGTGCGTGACGCTGAGCGAGGCTGACCTACCACTGGAAAGTACGGTGCCGATGGGCGTTTCGGTGGGGAAAGCCCAGCTGTGCCGTAAACCCCGCTCCGCAGTGGCAGCCTTCCCGTAAGCTCCTGCTCTTGGCGAGGAGGGCGAGCAGTGCCTGCCGGGCTGGGGAGGCGAGGAGCTGCTGTTCCCCTCCGCTCACGGGCTTTGTGTGCAGGAGCTCGCAGCCTCCGTCGGGGAGGGCTGGGGACAGCATGGGCAGCGCCGCGGGCAGGTGAGACATCGAGGGGCGTGTGTCCGTCCCCTCTTGCTCTCACCAGTGTGCGTGGCAGGCTGCCCCTCGCTGAGCAGGGGTAGCTGTCGGGGGGTCAGGGCAGCTCCTGCCCTGCCTGCCCTCGCCCCATCGATCGTGGCCTGCAGCGTGCCTCAAAAGGGGCCCAGTGCGACGCGAGGGCTGCTTGCACTTGCTGTTTACGTTGCCGTTCCTGCTGCCCGTTGCCTGCAAGGGGAATTTTCCTTCCAGCAGCTTCCCAGCAGCATTATTTGTCCGGCCCGCAGCACTCAGCTGCCCTGTTCTCAAGTAGCTCCTGATCCCCGTGACGCTGGATGCCGTGAGCCGAACACCGCCGGCGGTGGCTGCAGCGGCAGGATGGTCTCAGTGGTCGTTCCCACCGTGGTGCTGGGAGGAGGTGCGGGGCCCCGGGGCAGGTCACCGGCTGCGCGTGCCGGTGCTGTGCCCGAGGTTCCCAGGCAGCGTGCGGGGATTTGTGGAGGATTTCGGGAGGCGAGGGCTGTTCCAGGTTTAGGATCGCACTGAAGCGGAGCGTGGATGGGCTCACGCCAGAGCCATCCCGCAGGTGCTCGGGCACCGCTGCCCGTCAGGTTCTGGCTTCAGGGTGGTGTGGGTTTGCCAAGGAGCAGGGTGCAGCTCCGTGCCCTCCCTCCTCTCTCGTCAGCCAGCCACGGGAGGTTGATGTCCCCTCCGTGCCGGGCATTCGGGAAGCTCAGAGGCCGCTTTCAGCTTTTGCTCTGCAGGCAGAGAGCAGTGCTGGAAGCGTGGCCCTGCAGGAAGCCAGTGACAGTGTCCTGGCAGAGGGAGGACGGCGGCTGTCCCTGCCAGGCACTGGGAGGTGATGGTGCAGAGCCTCTGCCGGAGCCTGTGCCATGCAGCCAGCCTCGGGCGTGACGGGGTACGTGTGACCCCTGCAGACAGGATCCGCCGGCAGTCGGGATGTTACAGCACCGAGCCGTCCGGTGTTGAGCTGAATGGGATGCGTTCCTCCCGCCCGGAGCTACGTTGTGGGGCCAGAGCTCTGTGCTGGGGTGGCTGCTGCACCAGTGGTGGCTTTTGTGCCCCAACAGCACGTGCTGCCTGCCCCGGCGCAGGCACGAGGGGCTGCGGCAGGATGCTCCGGGCCCGGCTGGCTGGGGCAGCGTCGTGGCAGAGGCGGTGGTGGAGCTCTGCTCGCTCCTGCCGGGGAGGGCACGGCCGGGGCTGCCGCCCTGTGCGAGGGACCTCGGCAGCGAGGGTGGAAAGCAAATGGAGCTCAGTCGAATGCACAAGCTGGGATCCTCGTGATGCGTGGGAAAGCTGTAATGTCTGCGCCATAGTGTTCGTCACAAACATGTGACTGGGGGGTGTCTGACCCTGAGTTTTGAATCACGCTGAAGCATTTGGATGCTCCTTCGTTAAAACTTTAAATTTGCTTTTCAGTGCTGGTTTACTCCTGCCAGAGATGTGCTTCAGATCACAGAGAGCTGTGATCCCAGGCCAGGGACCTGGCAAGGCAGCACGTCTGTCCATGCCCCGCACGGCTCAGCTAGGAAGGAATGGTGTGCTGCGTTTTGGGATGTGCACAGCTCCCGTGTGGTTTTTGAGGTGAATACGCTGCTTTCTGTGATTCTCCCCGAGGCCTCTGCACAGCGGGCTGGAGCGCTCGAATGCCCGCGCTGCCAGCAGGGCTGTAAGGTCCCAAAGCTTAAGACTGATGACAGCGGTGGGTCGCGGAGGTGCATCGTACCCCCTCAGCTGCTCCGTGAGCTGGGGTGTGCCCAGCCACCGTGTCCTGTCTGCGCGGCCAGAGCGGGTTTCTGGAGGGACCGACGGGTCCCCGCTGGCACTGCCGGGCTGTGGCGGGGCTGGAGGAGCCATTGGCACAGCGTGTGCTGTTTTTAGGCCTTGGGTAAATGTTGGTGGCGTGGCCCTGTAATTATCGGGACAGGGTGCCAGTGGAGTTGGCTAATAGCTCCCCTGGGAAGTAACTGGAATTTGGCATCAGGTAAAAATAGAAGAGGTTCCTCCCCAAAACGCTTTTAGCAGCTCTCCACACGCCTGGGGAGCCGTGCGTGGGCCGCGCTGTTTGCTCTGCCCCTGCGTGCGATGGCCGGGGATTACCGCGGTGCCGCTCGGCGGGATGGCTCCGCTGGCTGCGGTTGGGCTGGCCGTGCGGCAGCTCTGTCCCCAGCCGCAGTGGCAGAGAGGAAGGGATGCTAAAATTGGGGCAGGGAAAACCAGCTCCGTCCCCGCATCCAGACGCAGTTGCTTTCCGGCGCAGAGCTCCCGATGGGCGCTGGGTCCCCTCCTCCCAGGACGATTTGAGCAGCAGCGTCCGCCCTGGGTGCTGCACCAGCCGTGGCTCTCAGTGCCGTCCCATCTAGCTCAGCAAGCTGTTATTTTTGTTGCAGGAAGAAAGTCTGGGCTGTGGGGCTGATGACGGGCACGTCCTGTGCCCCGAGCCCGTTCTCTGGCTGAGCCAGGGATGTGGTCGCAGCCTGGCTGCTCGGATCAGCCTGAGCCCTGGGCTGCATCCAAACACCGCGTCAGTTCCTCAGAAAAACCTCTGGTTAATTGTGGAATCTGATACCATTTCAGACACGGGGCTTTATAAGTTGTGTGTTGCTGTAAACATGGAAGGACTGAATTAGATTATACACGGCGAGGTCTCCTCTCGTGTTGTGACCCAGTGTACCCTAAACACCGGCGTGCTCAGGAGCCGTGCGTGCTGGCACCACGTCAGTCTCTAGACCTTCTCTAGATCTTCTCACTGCTCGGTCTGTATTGGAAAGGAGACGCTCGCATTTTGGGCCTATTTCGTATAAGTAACCATGCATTTACCAGGCTGTACAGCCCCTTCACCTCCAGACAGCAGCAATCTGTCTAACGCAGCCTTTTATGACCTGTTTTGACTCTCACGCTGCTCCTATATTGCAACTCGATGCCACAGCTTCCAGGCCAAGGCGCACGGGCAGGAGTGCTGATGTGCCCTGCGCAGCCCCTGCTCCAGGCATGCACCCGCAGGCGCCGGCGAGGGCAGGGAAGGGGATGGATGGAGCATCCCTTGCCGCTGAGCAGCCCTTGCAGCTCCACTGAGCTCATCTGGCTGCTGTGCCCGCTCTGCAGCACCGAATCGCACCGCAGCCTCTCTGGGGCGAGGAGGAAGTGGGTAAAAAAAGATAATTAAGGTGACGCTGGCACATACCGTCGCTTCCTCTTTCTGAGTTCGTGCTGCGCTGCGCCGGGGAAGGGTGAGGGTCAAACTTAATGCTGCGCTAACGAGGCTTCTTAGTGGATTTCTTAATGATTGCCACTTGGAGTGGGCGTCATTTCTGAGCAGACAGGGTGTCCCCCCCCGCTCCCCGTCGCCCCAGCTCAGACACGGGTGTGCTGCCCGGGCAGTTGTCCTCTCAGTTCATGCATGCCTTGAGGGGCAGCGGTGAGGGCAGCTCTGCTCTGAAGTGGATCGTGGAGTGTTTGAGCAGGAGCACGGGTAAATCATGAGATTTGTATCCCCCAGGTATCAGCTGTTCTGCAATGAAAATACCTATTATGGTAAATAATTGCAGAAAAGAAATTTCTCCCTCCCAGAGCCCCCCCGTCCCTGTACCCCCCTGGCTGAAGCCGTAACTGGCTCCCAGCAGCTCTGCCTTGCTCTCCTCTCCACGCTGCTCTGAAACCTTTCTCCACCTTTAACCTCCACAAGGCAGCGCTGGGGGGGCACCCGAAGCAGTGAGGCTCACCCTCCGCGAGGAATTTGTTGGAGGCCCACAAACGTGCTCTTTGCCGAGGAAATGGTGCTTTCCAAAACCGTCCCCGCTGTCCTGTATTGTCCCTCCAGCTGCTCAGCGGTGCCCAGTATCTCACAGCCCCCAAAGCTGGAAGAGCACTGACGTGCTCAGCGTTCATCTGCGTACGGCGTTACCTTGCCTCCGTCAGCAAACAGCTCGAGCCTGTGCCGGTAGCGGTCTAGATCGGGCAGAGCTGCTGCCCGCAACTGCAGACAGTCGAGCTGTGCTTGAGCCAGCACAGCACGTGTTCAGCCCAGCCGTGCGAGCGGCAGCGCACGGAGGAGATGAAAGTCTTCTGGTGTACCTCGGTCCGGTGAGTGTGTCACCACGAGAGCTGCCTGCAGTGGCCCTGCCTGTGCTTGCTGCCCAGGCGTGCCTGCTGCGGTGTGCCGCTCTGCAAAGCTGTCCTCCTGCTCCGAGGATGCTCCGCTGAGGAACGGCACTTGAGACAATCTTCAAATGCCCGATGGCAGTTGTGGGACACTGAGAACCATGATATTTTTTTTTTCTGGTTTTATGGACAAGTGAATCTGAATTTGTAAGGTGCCCTATGTCAGGCAGTCGCATCGCTTGGAGTGCTTTGCTTGCGCTAGGGACTGCTATTTCCACCTCAGTGAGGCCACGGTGAACGGAGAGTGCCGGAGTGGGGCAGTCAGGGTTGGGAAGCGTTTCCCCTGGTTGAGGACCGTGAGGCCTCTGCAGGCCCCTGGGGAAGGTCTGACGCTTTGCTGCTGCTCGTGGCCCTCCCAGGGAGGCATTTGCAGACACTCGGGGTTGGACAGTTGATGCTGGATGGGGGATTCCCTCTGCAGCACAAGTGCAGGGCTGGGATACAACTTTGTCTTGCTTTTCGGCAAACTGGATTCTCCAGTAACTTTTGCTAAAACGGTGGCTTTCAAGTTGCGGTTTGTAGAGATTTGGGAGTTCAGCTGCAAATCTAACCCTCCTGCAAAGTATAAGCTGGGCCAAGCTATCTTCAGTGAGTTAGATTAAGGGAGAGCCTCGCAGCGTTTCCAGGAGCGGGATGGGGAGTCTGCGTCCGTCACCCCACGCCTCCCCTGCCTCCGGGTGTGAGGCCGTCACCTCCATGCTTCAGGCGGAGCACCCAGCTCGAGCAGCGAGGACCTGCTGTGCGGAGCCAGTTCCTCCCTCAAGAGAGAATAAAAGGCCAAGTTCACGCGAGCGTTTCCAGTTGGTGGCACTGGGTGGAGGATGCAGCTCCCGGCAGCTTCCGTAGCTCCGCATCACTCCCGGTCCCTCCTGGCTTGGAGGAACCCCCCTGACGCCCGCCTCGCCTTCTCCATCCAAGCGGCTGGCACCGTCACATTGCAGCTCTTGATTTTGCAGCGTGTTCATGCCTTAAAGCAGTTCCTGGGCTGTCGTGGCTTGGGATCGTTTTCGTGGAGGGCTCCTCCGAAGGGACCTCTGGGTGCGGATGCGGGCTGGGAGGAGCGGGCGCTCTCTCCAGCAGCCGGTGGCGACCGAGGCACGGTGCGTGTGGTGGTTTGGGTGGGCTGGGGGCCCTGTGTCTGCGTGGAGGCTCTGCTGGCCATGTCAAGCCCGAGGTATTTACGAAGGGCTTCCTGTTACGCGCTGGCAGGGAGCGTTTCCAGAAATGGCCATGGGCGAACAAGTGGTAGGCAGCTGGAAAACGCTTATCTCTGTCTCCCCGCCAGGAACCCTCTGGGCCCCGAACAGCACTTTCCTGGGACGAGCTCTCTCGGAAACAGACGGATTTTTTTTTTTTTTTAATTACTTCCTCTTATGCCTTAATGTTTCTAAAGATAAATACAGCTCTCCTCTTGGCATCCACTCAAGGAACAGTAAAGCTTTACACAGGAGTGACGCTCCGTATCAGCATGTGCCGTGCCTAGTCTCTGAATCTGCGGTTTGTTTCATAGACGGCAGTAAATCTTTCCCTCCAGCTCCCTGCCCGGGATGATTTATGTCATGCTGAATGGGAGATCCTGCCAAGCTGGTCCCTCCTTCACCGGACCGGTCCTGGATCCCAGGACCTTTCCTGACCCATTCAGCTGTTTACTCTGGGGCGTATGTCGAGGCAGCTGAGTGTCATCCTGAAAGCATCGAGCTTGGGCCAGAGCGGCGGCTTCCACCTTGTTGGGCGATCCGAGCGGACCCTTCCACAGGGAGCCGGGGTGAGAGAGTGACCGTCTCCACATCCCCGCAGGCCCACGGGGACTCCTGGGGTTTTCCAGCCACGACTCCTTGCCCCGCGGGGGTTTGCCAGCCTGCCTGACCCCGGCGAGTTTTCACCTCGCAGGTCCTGGTGCTGCCCCGCTGGCTCCCTGCAGCGTGGTGCTGCCCCGGGGGGGCCGGGCCCCCGCCGCCCCCGCACTGCCTGCTCGCCGGGCCGGTGCCATGCACCCGCCAGCTGGGCCGGGGGGAGATACGGGGTGTCTCGCCGACACTTCTCGGCCTTAATTGGAGAGTGAGTAAGAGCAGGTTTGAGGAAGGTAATGACAGCTCGGGAGCGGGGGCCCAGGAAGGAATGGTGTGAAAATAGAATGGTGAAGAGCTCCGTCAGGGAGAACAACGCTGTCCAGTTCTTCAGAAGCTTTAATTTTAGGTCATCTATAAACATCTCATTACTAAGCGGCTCATCCAGAAGAACCTCCGAGAGTCGTGACTTTCAGTGGAAGTGCTGTGCTGGGAAAACACGAGCGGGTCCTCGCCACCCCACGCCGGCCGGGCAGTGGCGTTCCCACTGACTCTTCTCAAGGATGTCTCATCTGGGAGTGAGTGACCCCAGAATGGAGCATTTTGCCTGCCTTTGGGAGGTGTTCCATTGCGGTAAGGAAGTTTCCCAACAACGAGTTGGTCGTGCTTCAATCGGAGTTGCATGTAGACAGTTTGCTTTGCCACCTGGTTCTGCATTCGGTCCCATCCCAAACTGTTTGTCCTTCTGATCATTATCATCTTGTGTTTACAGAGAGTCAAACATGTCCTCAAACGTCATCAAGGCGATCATTAAACACAGAATAAGTTCATTTTTTCCCTAATTATTTTTTTTTTAAAATATACTCAGGACAGGAATTGGTGTTCTGGGTGCGACCTTGTCTCTTTGTAGAGACTTTTGCCTTAAATACCATCAAAAGGACCTCTGTAAGAGCCCAAAGTTTCTGTGTCGTCCTGCTCCTGTCCTGCAGACTGGCTGCTGGTGCACGTTCTGTATCTGGTTCAAATCTGCCTCCGGTCCGTGGCTGTGTGCGAGGTGCCGGTGATTTGGCTGCTGCGTGGGCATTTGGTGTTCCTGCAGTCTGGGAAGGGGTCAAGCGTTGTCTCTTCCCAGTGAAGTTGCACTGAAACATGAAGCAAAGGAGAACGTGCGGATTATTAATTTCTCTGGTTTATTTACTCGTCTGGCTTGCTGGCCCCCCCGTGCAGACAGCGAAGTCCCTGCGGCAGAGACTTGGTCTTCTGGGGGGAGCTGGAGGGGACAGTGGGAGTCCAGTCAGTGCCACTTCACGTACACGTGGCAGCAAAACGCCGGCTGCGGAGGTGAGCTGTTCCCCCCGGGGCATCCCCATGGGTGGATGGCGGCCCGTGGTGCTGCCAGCCGTGGTCAGTGCTGCCGGGACGGCACGGCACGGCGTGGCAGGGACAGGGACGCCTCCTCCCGTGCTCGTGGCCGGCGTGTGGGGACGAGGGCAGTCTGCTCGGCTGGTTTGGGGTGGGTGGGCTTTCCCCAGGAGAGGGCTCGGGGCGCCCGGGACGGTGGCAGACATAGGGCTGCCGCGGTGGCCGGGAGGAGCGGGCCAGCCCCGGCCCCGGCAGCCCCGCACACAGCCCTTTTGTTTTCCTCCATAGAAAAGCCATTCTTCGTGCTCCTTTCATAAATATGTAATGAGGGAACAGTGCGGTCATTGTCCTCCGACCAGACACTCGTCGTGTTGTTCTGGGGCTGCTGTGCCTGCTGGTGCGGTGGGCTTGGTGGGACGGGGGGAGGACTTCGGTCTCTAGGATGAGGGTGGCTTGCTGGGCTCAGTTCTGAATCCCTATTTCTGCCTTATTCTCTCTCTCTGTTGTTTTATGAATCCCCCAGAGCTCCTCCCTGCTCTCCCAGAAGGAGGAGCTGATGTCCATGGGCCAGAATATCCCAACTTCTCCACTCCCGCAGGTGTTGACTCCCGATTACCACGAGTGCTAAGCGGTGGTCCTGCCTTTCTCATCGGGTCAGCGTGATAAGTCTTCTCGTAGGAAACTTTTGAGGCCAGTGGGATGAACACAGAAGCCTAGATGTGAAGTTCACACAACTAGGGAAGATCTCAAAGGTGCTTCTCTCATATTGAGAATGAAAGAAATGAGAAGAACGAGGGTTTTGTCTGGAGCCTGCCTCTGGAACTGCTCTTTGGGGGTGAGGCGTGACGGGCAGAGCAGGGGAAATAAGCGCCAGTGATGACTTGGCCTGTAATGGTTATATCTGAGAGCAAAACAGCAGGTGTGGATGTTAGAGTGAAAAATAAAATTGTATTTCCTGGTTGGCATGCTTGGGAGGAGAACCGTGCCGCTCTGAGAGCTCAGTGGGAGCCACTGGGCTCCGTCCCCGTGAGGATGGGTCTCCTCTGGCCAGCGCAGGATCCTGCTGAGATGTCCTCCAGCAGCCGTTGTGGCTGCAGCTTGTGTCCTGTTCGTCTCCGCTTGGGAGAGCTGGAAGTTACTGACTGAAATTGTGTGGGCTTTTTCCCTTTTTAAGCTGTTGAATTATTTTTCCCTAAAAAGTGAATTTCATCATACAGAGGAGAAGTGGAGGTATGGGGCAGGGGGACATAGCTCTTTGCGGTGACTGAAGAACTACAGTAGCTTGTCAGCCGCGGTGTGATAGTTTTGTGGGTTGGGGTGTGGGATATGAGGGTTGCCTGCAGAGCAGCCTGCAGCTCCCGTGCGATCAGCGCGTGCTGCTGCGCGTTTGCAGGTCAGACCGCAGGGTTTGCAGTGCTCTGTCCCACAACAAGCCGTCTGCCTGCCAGTCTGAAGCGCAGCCTGCAGCCCAGCAGCTCGGCATGTCCCGGCGAGCCGTCGATGCCTCCTGACAGCCTCGGACTGCTTGCTGTCTCGCCCCTGGCAGACCTTTCCTGTTTGCTGGGCAGGCGTGAACCGGCGGAGCTTCCTGCCTTTGCTTTCTTGTCACAGGCGTCGTGCAGCCAGGTGCCGAAGCGTGATCTGGCCTGGGTTCAGCTTTGATGGGCTGCAGCGAGGATGTGCTGCTCTCCGTCGCCCTGGAAAGCTGCAGAGAGGGAGCGTGGAGCCTGCCAGAGCCTCCTGGACCTCGCTCTGCACATCACGTCGTTCCCGACCCGATCTCGTCACACTTTGTCACAGCAGCTGAATGTAGTGGTTTTGGTTTTTAATTCCAGCCATCCTGGGCAGTCAGGTGTTGGTTTGTAATAAATACAGCCTGCGCATTTTGGGCGAGAATCTCTTGCACGGGACTTCTCTAAAGAGAGTGCTTGTTTGCTTCCAGACTCTCTGCAATGCCCTGTTTCTCGCTGGCCAGCACTTGGCTGTTGCGCTGCCGTGCCAGGAGCCACCACCTCGCGTTGCAGGTGGGACGGAGCGTTGCTGAGGGGTGTGCTGGCAGGTTAGTCAGGCCGTAGCGTTGGTTGATGCAATAGCTCGTACTTCTTTCGGGGTAGTTGCCCAACCACTGTTTGATACCGCTCGCAGCCCTGCGAGGGTTGTGTGGATCGTTGCTCGTTCCAAGAGCACCATTCGCAACCTGCTCCGTAGTCCAAGGCTGGTGCCTGATTTGCATCTGGTGGAGCGGGCTTGCAGGCATGGTTTGGGTATGTTGCATCGCTCACCGCAGATCTTAGCAGTAAGTGCTCTTGGCAGAAGCTTCAGGTCCCCTTGCAGGTTGTGTTTCATGGCTTCGTGCCTTGTGGGTTAATACTGTTTTGCAGGAAGCCACCTCAGTAACTACGGTCAATGCTTTGTAGCATAAAGTACTTGATGATGCTTTAAAACAGCTAAACTTTTAAAATAATTTCCGCTTTGAGATAGTGAGCAGCTCTTGGAAGCCTCTGGTAATGACACTTCAGAGCAATGCTGAAGCTGAGGTCCATCTCCCTGCACGAGGGATGAGCTGCCAAAACATTTCTGTTTGAAATGATCCCCCCACTCTCTCCTGGCAGAGCTAGACATCCCCCGGCCTCCGTCCTGGAAGCCAGGGGTGAGGGAAGGCTGGAGCACCTCTTGCTCATGTGTTGAGGACACGAGAGCTTTGTGTTCCCCTGTCTTATATCATGTTGAATTTTTGAGGTTTGGGGGTGTGGGAGTTGTGTCTCAGCCTGCAGGAGGACTGATTTCTTGAGACTGACTGTTCAGGTTGTACCATGTGGCTTGGTGAAACACCCTCCCGTGCTTTCAGTGACCTTCACTGTTCAGAGCAGAGGCCTTCAAGTGTGAGTGTTCAAAAAGGACTTGCTCCAAACAAGATCCTTTGCCTAAAAAACACATGAAAGGTCACTTCTCCTGTGACTCTCCTCACTCCGTCATCGCAGCAGGCTCCGCAGAGAAGGTCCAGCTCCTGAAGCGGCTGGAGAAGCTGCTGCACGGTTGGGTTCCCCCTTGGCCAGACCCTGTGGCTTCTCTGGAGTGGGAGCACCGGCTGCTGTGCCCCTTGCTGTAGGGCAGCGCCAGCATCCAGCTGCTTTGCTATGAGCTGGTGGGCAGTGGCTGGGTGAGTTTTCCAGGGAAGGTGGACACCTCTCTGGGGGGGACTGGAAACGTGGCGTGGGGTCCTGGGAGATGGAGCCATGGCTTAGTCGTTCTCCAGGATGTTCGCTCCGAGCTCTTCTTGTCACGTCACTTAAGAGACACCGCGAGCGAGTGAAGCGATGGGGAATCTCGTGCTTGGCCATGACCCCGCTGGACTGAGAACCAGCCGTTCCCGGAGAGCGTCCCTGGCGTGCCAGCGCTCACCGCCGCTGGCCTGCCCGAGAGTTAAGGTCATCTGGTTGTGTTGTGTCAGCTGAGTGTTTAACTTTTTGCTTATTTAGAATTTCCTGTATTATGATAACATCTCATAAACTTCCAAATATAGCTTAACGCTAATTGAGACCGTAACAGGCTGCCCCAGGAAAAGGGACCAGGTGTCACCTTAAGTCGTGCCGGCCTTTTTGCAGCGCAGAGGCAGGAGGAGGCAGGAAGGAAGACGCGAAGCAAAGCAGCTGTGCGAAGGCTGATATTCGCCGGCACACGTGCTTTCCCAGGCATCTCGGCTGGGGACAGCAGAAGAATCGGCGGGGCTGGCCCGGCTCCCCTCCGCAGGAAGGGGCACGCTGATCGGACAGCCCGATACGGCCGGTGAGCGGCTTGGACGCTGCATGGGTGGAATGATGGGAAGTAGGAAGGCAAGGATCGGGCCGCCTAAGGAGTAGCTGAGGAAAGCGCCTGGCAGCCTGGCTGGCCAGAGTTCATAACTCAGGCTGCTTGTTAATGCCAGTCACTAAAATCAGGACGTACCTAGCCCACAGGTTGGTAACAGTGTGGCAGCACTTGTGTTTGAGAAAACCCAGGGGGTCAAGTTTCCCCTTGCTTTAAACAACTCCTGGAGTGTTTTTTTTACGTTTGTGTTGAGGATGATCTTGTATCTGTTTCCCTTGAGACCAAGAGCGTGCGAGTGAAGACACTTGCACTCGTGGCAAGGCTGCTGGAGCAAGCCGTCGTGGAGGGCACGGGTCTGAGAGAGCTCGCCGGGGGCAGGCCGTCGGAGAGCTGTAATTCTGACACGTGCGTCTAAAAGGGTTTTTCCTCTCTGTGAAGCTTGAGTTGGGTCGTTTGTGCTCGGAGGAGGCAGGTCTTACTCAACGCGTTTGGCCGTGAGCACCTTGCAGTGACTGATGCTGTCAGCGGCACGTGGGACCTGGCCAGGGGGAGGTGGTGTCTGAGCACAGGGATGAGGCCAGCGGGGGGGAGATTTGGTTGACCTGACGCTCGATGCTATTTTCTTCACAGCTTGGCACTGACCTTTCCATTTTGGTCCTCAGACTATAAGTGGCATCTTTTCTGATGCCTTGTTCTGCTAAATTCAGCTGTGGCTGGCTGGTGGTAAGTGGAGCGGTGGAAACAGGGCTAGGTGCCGAAAATAGTCCTTCGTTGTGCACGCCTTCTGGTGAGGCTCCTCCTGTTACCTGGGCCCATCAGCAGTCCTGGGGCCAAAATCCGGCTGTGCCGGAGGGAGGCTGGAGGTGTTCGTGCTCCCAAAGGCGTCAGGCGTTGCTGTAAGGGACAAGAGAGGGGATCGTCCCCCGGGACGGTGCAGTGGATGTGGTAATCCCTCGGCAGCTCTGCCAGGGACTGAGATGGTCCCGCTTTACAGGGGCTGCTTGCCTTTGTGCCTAGCCTGTGGTAGGAGCAAAACCCTTCTCAGGATTTCCAGTTCCCAGACTCCAGCTTGATCCAGCGGAGCAGGGTTTTGCTGTGAGCAGCTTTGTTGCTGAAAGGACGTGGCCAGCACAGCAGCGCTTCCCCAGCCTTGCAGGCTCTGTGGACGCAGCAGGAGGTACCTGCGTTCCAGGGGTGGTTTAGCCATTGCTTCAGGCTGTCCCAAGAGCCGGCTGCTACCAGAAGAGCTGGCCCGCGCCCCGGCGTGCCAGTTTCCATGCTTGCGTGGCCAGCTAGATCAGGGCACGATGTGGGTGAAGAGCAGGTTTTTGTATTTGGGTTGGTGTGGGCTGGTGGGCAGGCGTGGGTGGGAGTGCTCCCCCCAGCAGCGGTGCAGGCTCCAGGTGCTGTGAAGCCACGGGGAAATGGCAGCCTCGGGGGAACCCAAAAGTAAAACCGAGCAGCACGATGCCGTTGTTCGGGGAAAACGGCAAGTGCCAAGTTGTAGATAATGAGCAGTGAATTACAGTTCAAAATCTCTGTCTGTGATCTTGTGTTAGCAACACAAGGAAGGAAACTTAAACTTGCCCGGAGATCTGCCGCACTTCTGCTTTGCCTGTCGTGCACCTTTAGATAACGAGTTTGTGAGCTGTTTGCTCATGACTCTATTAAAATCGCTGCTTCTCCCTCTGGTAGGGGCAGTGCTGCCGTACAGCTGTGTTTGTGGAAGGGGCCGGGGTCTCTTCTGTGCTGCCCGTGTCTGTGGGGGGCTGACATGGTGCCAGAGCGTCCCGGTGTTGCTTCCAGCCTGGCGTTCCTGGAGGCTGAAATGCCGGCTGGGTACCTGCTGCCTGCCCTCTAATCCCCCTCTTGTCTCCGCAGGGAGTGGGGATGGACAGGGACAGATACTCCAGCGTTTCCCGGAGAAGGACTGGGAGGACAACCCCTTTCCCCAGGGCATCGAGCTGGTGAGTGTGCTGTCCCTCGGGACCGGGACCCCGGGGAAGCGTGACCGGCGTGCGGGGCAGGTGACACCACGGCACTGCGTGCGCACATCTCGCTGGGCGCTGCCGGGTCTGACCGAGGGAGCCCACCAGAGAGGGGTTCCCACCTGCCCCCCAACACAGCTCCAGCTCTGGAAAACCACGGGATCCAGCATGCCACCTTGCAGCTGGACCGCGGCAGAGCCGTCCAGAGGCAGTTGCTGCTGCGCACCCTGCCTGGGGCTGGCTCCTCTCCTGGCCGCTTTGCTCCCCCTCCTCCTCTGGGATCAGCTGCGCAGGATGCTGGAACGCTTGCTAGAGGAGCCCCACGGATGCAGCGTCAGTATAAATAGCCCCGTCACGAATAGCAGGGCTCTGCCATTGTCAGGCTTCCCCCAAGCGCTCTGCCGAGCAAACCGCTCCCCTCCTCGGGCCGGCGGTATCGGCGGCGGCATCGGTGGCAGCAGCGGCAGCGGCTCGCCCTCCGGCAGGCCTGGGTGTGCTCTGTTTGCGTCCGCCCAGCAAGGAGGGTTGCTGGGCCCTGGATCCCTTCCCCAGCCCTCCGGACACATTCGCCTGCTGTTGTGAGTCCTTTGAGGTTGCAGTCATTGCTGGGTCATACCCATAAAGTGACACACCCAGTCTAATTTGGCACTGCGTGGGTTCTTCACAAACCAGCTTTTAACTAATCAAGGATAATAGGATTGTTCTCCTTGGTTGCTAAATTTGAGTAGTTCTTCTCGAACCCTTCCCTGCTGCATGGGTGCTGCTGCTGAGGAGCTCCGAAGGAGAGGAGCCGGTGCTCCGCTGCCAGCGCAAGCGAGTGGGTTGGGCTGCCGGTTGTCCAGACCCCTTTTCACCGCTAAACTGAGCCCCCTTCTAAGCTGCTCTCCTCCTCCCCCCTGCAGTTCTTCCCAGTTCCAGCTGGAGTACAGTGGAGTACCAAACCTGAAGACAGATGAGGCTTTAGAAGTCCCTTCACTGCCTCACAGCCTCACGGTGCTGGGACTGTCCTCACCCCGCTCCTCGAGGCCTTGCAAGTACCCTTGCTGTGCTGGGAGGTGTCGGTGCCTGTGAGGCCGGTGTGTGATGGTTGGTGCAGGGATGCTGGCCAGCCGAGAGCCCCCGTCCTCTCCTGGAGCGGAGGAGCTGGGAGCGGCCAACCCTTTCTGCCTCCGTTGGTGTGCGCGGAGGGTTTGTGCCTCCCCGTTGGGATGGGGCTGGCCCGAGTCACCTGCCAGCAGGTCTCGCCGAAGGGCGTTCGTGCATCTCTGAGGGATGATTTGACCGAGGGAGTCCTGGGTATCTGGTGTAGCAAAGGGCGTTCCAGGTCCCTGTGTTTCCCCAGGGCTTCGATGAATCATAGAATAGAATCGTAGAATATCTCAAGTTGGAAGGGACCCGTAAGGATCATCGAGTCCAACTGAGAGGATGGCCTTGGCCTTGGCAGCTTGTTTCCTTAGAGCAGATGCGTCACGGGCATTCAGGGCACCACACGTTGGGATCTCTGCCTTGCGCTGTCCACGTGCAGGGCTCTGGGTAGCTGAGAGGGGTGGTGGCCCAGCCGGCGTCTCGTGTCACGGCCTGCGCAAGTTCCCTGTGCTATTTAATGCTTCTTTTCTGAGCGGTGGATCTGCGGCCACCCCTACTCACCCATCCGGACTCAGTTCTGCTCTCGGCTGCCTCCCACGTTTCGTGGCCTCGTTCAGAGCCGGCGATCATCTCCATCTTTGTGTGTGCTGGTGCTGGAGAGCTTCCACGTGAGCTGTGGCTGTTGGAGGCTGATCAGGACACCCCGTCGTGTGCCCTCCAGAGCTCCCCTCTCAGGCTTAGCCGAAAACCATGGGGCTCTGCTGGTGCTTGCAAAGGAGAGCTGCCGGCGTGCTCCTCTTACCCGGCCAGGAGCAACCAGCTTGTGGAGCGGAGGGCCTCAGAGCTGACATGTCTCTCATCCCTGTCCTCGTCCCTCTGCCCCATCCCAGGAGCTTGGCTTCGGTGGTTACCACTGCAGCTGCCAAGTCGTGCCGCGTGCCGGCCAGCAAGAGCGTCCGGTCACCGGGATCAGCGGCAGTGGCCGGCTCGTCTTCCTATTGCGTGCTCACCGTAACTGCAGCGCAATTTTGGACTTTTATGTGCTATTTTGTCTCAGGCAAAAATATATATTAATTCTCTGGTTAGTGTTTCCTGCTTGTCTGCAGGGGACTTGGGAACTGTCCCAAGAAAGAGGAAAGCTGCTTTTTTCCCAAGGGTCAAACTGTCCAGCCAAAAAATCCCTGGAATTTAAACAATTGGAGCCCCGTCCTGTTGGGAGCCGGGAGTGGCTCTGAGGCTTCCCACAAGCTGTCAGGAGGCATCCTGGGTGAGCAGCACGTAGGGCTGAAACGAAGGCAGCTTCCGAAAAGCAGACGGAGCCCACCCGGGGGATTTTGGGTTGTACGTTACACTGCAGCACTGCTGAGTTTCTTTTCAACAGCCTTTTTGGGGAGAAGGTTTGCCGGTGTGTGTAGGGAGCAGGAATTCGTAGCTTCTGCCCTTGCATGCTGTCTGACAGCATTTCCAAACAAAAATGCCTCGTTTTAATGGATGGAAGTTCCGCTGGAGAGGGACACAGGATGCGAATGTGTCTCCTCCGTTGCAGCATCCCTCCCCTCCCAGGCCAGAGCCGTCTCCTCTGGCAGCCCTCGAGCCCACAGTGGGTTGTGCTGGCCGTCCTCACCAGCCTGGTGTGGGGAGCAGGATCTCCAGGCGCTGGGGCAACCAGGAGAACCAGGGTATTACTGCAGGTGGAACCGCGGCAGGGAGCCCCGCTTCGGGCTGTGACTAAGGGTTACCGGTTGCAGTGCCTGCGGTGGTACCGAGCGAGGTGTGTGTTACGGGAACGGAGACTCCTGCTAAAACCGGTGGCTGTAAGTGCGTGCTGTGGTGTGCTACACCCGCTGGTTCCTTCTGCTCCGGCGAGGGTTGGTGCAATTCCTCCTCTCCCTTTCAGATCCCACCCGCAGCGCTGGTCCTTACGTCCTTCTGTACCACGGTCCCACAGGTCTGCTTAACACGGCGTGGTGTAGGCCGCTTGCGGATGGTTGTTGTGTACTGCACACCGTGTTGTCGTGCCTACTGGGTACGTCCAAGCCTCCAGATACCTTCACCTCTGCCAGCACGCAGAGGGGTGGGCAGGGTCCGCAAGCCTGGGCCAGGGGTCTCCACTTCCAGGGGATGGTAAGGCACCCTGCTGCTCGCAGAAAAGCTCCCTGTGTTGCTTTGCTTTTGTAAGGTGAGGGTAGCTGAGCGGAGCCTCTTCTGGTGCATCCAAGTTGGCCTCAAGTTGCGTCAGGGGAGGTTTTGATTGGATGTTAGGACAAATTTCTTTACTGAAAGAGTGGCCAAGCACTGGAACAGGCTGCCCAGAGAGGTGGTGGAGTCCCCATCCCTGGAGGTGTTCAAAAACCGTGCAGACGTGGCACTTGGGGACATGGTTTAGTAGGCATGGTGGGGTTGGGTTGACGGTTGGACTGGATGATCCTGGAGGTCTTTTCCAACCTTAATAATTCTATGATTCTGTGATCTTGACCAACGGATCTTTTCTTCACCTCTGATGAAGAGGAACCTGAGGTTGGCAGCCGACAGCTGAGCCCACGCAGCCAGCGGCTGTTTCGGCAACGCTCAGGAGAGAGGAGAGCTGCTGCCACGCTTCGCCGTGGGTTTGATCAGGAGTGGAGCAGGCAGCTCCTTATCCAGTGGGACGCTGGTGACCGGTGGCTCCACGTGTCGTCCCTCCTGCCTGGCAGCCAGCTCTGCTGCAGGGTTGCGTTGCCCCCCTGTAGCTTTCCAGGGTGGAAATAAATGATCAGGAGGATGGATGTCTTGGGACATCATAGGCTAGATCCTTGCAAAATCGATCCTTGCAAACTTGGGGAAGGCCTGGGATGTAACTGGTGGAGGAAGAAAAGGTGGTAAAGCAGTGCTGATCCATGCAGTGCTGTGGAAAGCAAGGCTTGCCAGACAGACACACGCACGTGTTGTCATGAGAGGTTGGTTTTGTTGCTAAAACTGCTCTAGGCAATGTCTGCGGAGCCCGGCACGCAGCTCTGCCTTCCTGTGGGATTTTCCTAAACAAACGAAGGGCTGTTGCTCCGGAGAGGCTTCGGTGCAGCCCGGCTGGGGCATCCAGCCTGTAGGGGAGCTGCAGTACATCCTTCAGGTCAGTATCTTCCATCAACACCCCCCTCATGTAAGGATCGAGACTTTCTTCTCTTCTGGCTGTCGGCAGTTTGCTCTTGTTCTCCGTGGGCACCCAGCGGCACTGAGATGCGCTGTAAGGAGGGACCGACACCGCTGCGGTGCTCGCTGTGTGGAGCAGCTCCTCCGTGCCCCAGCGGCCGCGTGGAGCCCCGGCGGCGTGTGCCGTGTTACTGCACTGCACGGGTCAGTCGTGCGGGCAGCGGCTCGTACCGCACCCGAGGGTGGGCCACCACGAGTGCTGGGTCTGCCCAAGCAGTGGGGGAAACGAGTGCAGGGTAAGCATGTTCCCAGCACGGATCTGGGTTCGGGCAAGGAGTGGGTGAAGAGCTCACCTCTTGCACACGCAGATCCACGGAGGTCTTTAGTTCTGCGTGGGGGCCTGTAGTTTTGTCTTCCTTTAACTGTGGCACCTTCAGTGTTGCAAAGCACCATGGTACCACCATCGGTCATGGTCGGGCTGCTTCTGGAGGACGCTTGTTCTAACTACCAGCCAACCTACGCCCGTCTTTCATGGAGGATGTGTGTCCTTTCTAGAGGATCTAGCTTGAAATTAGGCAATGGCTGTGGAGGTCAGACATCTGCGAACCTGGTGCTTTACAAACACGTGGCTGCTTTATGATGACTTCTGCAGGATAAATCAGCCGAGGAGCATGGAGTGCAATCAAACTGGGCGCATGGAGTGCAGTCAAACTGGGCTGCAAGCAGCTCTGGGGCATAGCCGGGGCATAGCCACATACCCCAGCGACATGAGCCGATCCACGGCGTCGCCTGCTGTGGTTTGAAGTGACCCGTGCTCTCAGCAGGTGCTATTTTTAAGAAGCTGACTTCTTATCCCGTGGCTTGGGCAGAGTCCCAGAACAGCTTGGTGCCTGGAGCCCAGGTGGGTGTCAGGAGCCTCCTGCCCCTCCCGTGGTGGGACCCAGGGCTCCGGTGGTCCTCGTTGAGCTCGTGCGTCGGGGGCAGAAGATGGCGGAGCCGTGCCTTGGCCTGAGCTGGTGTAACCCCGAGTGAAGAGGCTCAGGTGTGTTCATGTTTGTGTCGTGCCATCGTTTCCCTGTGCCCGTTTAGCAGCGGCGTAATTACCTCTGGGACCTTGGCACGGAAGGTGGCGTAACCGGGGAGTGGAGCAGAGCCTGTGTCCGCCGGTGGTGGTGATGTTGATGTCCTCCGGGGGTTCCCTTCTGGAGGAGCAGTCCAGGGGATCTGGACTTCCATTTCTCAGGCCTCTGGATGAGCGCACTTGACCCCTGACATCTGGCTTGTACCTACCTGTCTCCGCGGGGAAGGTTGGACACCGTGGTCGTGGAGTGCATCCCTTTGCACCAGGATGCGGCAGTCGGGAAGTGCTGGGTGGGACCCGGCAGCAAACTCCTCGAGGGCAGCAGCTTTGTGTGCTTTGCTCTCGTCATTTCTGCAATGTCCGGGAAGTGTTTGCACAGAGCGGTGAGCTACGGGTTCATTGTGGAGCCCAGCGAGGAGGGGAACTCTCTTGTTGGGGAGCGACGCTGTGTACTTACCCCGATGGCTGCTGAGCCATACCTTCCTCCTGCGTGCTGACAGGGGAGCCAGGCACGACGCAGCCCGGTTTGAAACTGGCACCAGAAAGGAGAAGCCCTGGGACGCAGGTTTACGGGGACATACGTGGCAGGCTCTGGGAAGCGGCTGCCCAAGTGCTTTTGCCTCACCTCCTTCCCGCTGCCACACCGGGCAGCTGAAGAAAGCCGAGCGCTTGCACTGCGGCTGATGCCCAGCTCTTACAGCTGCGGCTGCACCGGGCTGCCCGGGGCCGAGAGGGGGGTCTGTGCAGCAGCGTGCGTGCATGCACGTGGAGCGTGAGGGTGGGCACGGGGAGCGGTGAACAGCTGGAAAACTTCACCAGGTTGAAACCAGCTTTGATTCGCAAGGATTTGGGCTGGAGCAGCGATTTCTGCAGCTTTGCGGCATGTCAGCCCTTTCTGCCAGTCTGGCCCGCGTTGCCACTCTATTCTCACCCTCGGTTTTGCTCAAGTTGCCTTCAGAGCGTGTTGGGCCACAGCCCTGGAAGGAGCCGAGCTCTCCCACTCTGGGGAGCTGCCTCGGGGAGGGCCTGAAAGTGTCGGGAATTTTCCACAGCTCCTGACCAGCCAAATGCAGATACTGAGGAAATAAAGAAAAATCCCTTGAGACTTCGAAACCCAGGGGGAGTCCTGGGGCCTTTGGCTGGAATTACCCACGGGTCCTGGGAGGGTGTTTGGAAAGTCCCCAGAAACCGGTAAAACTGTGTTCGGCGCCGCTTGAAGTGCGGTGTTGGCGCAGCCTGGGCCAGTGTTTCCCAGCTGCCGGCCCCGAGGGAGGAGTGCCACCTCCCGGAGCAGACGCCGGTGCCTGGAGGCAGCCCTGCCCTGCGGGGAGCTCGCCCCACGGACACATCGCCTTTCCTTCCCGGAGTTTGAGCGGTGCCTGCGTGCGGCTGCCCGGCACCTTGCTGGGCTGCAGGGACTTTGCAGAGCCTGGCAAGCCTCGCAGGCTCGGTGCTGGCTGCAGGGAGCTGCCTTGCACGGCGCAGCCCAGCTCCTCGCAGCCCCTGTGCCGGGGGAGCACCCAGGGCTCTAAGACGGGCGCAGGGTGCAGAGGGTGCCCAGCTCGGTCAGGGTGTCCCGTCACCCTTCCTCCCAGCTTGGGTTTCTCCAAGCGGCTCCTGCTGTCCCTGCGGAGAGGAGGGGAAGGCGCCTGCCCAGTTCTCCCCCACGGAGGGGACGGGAGGCTCTGGCCAGTGCTCCCCGCTCCCTGGACCGTGGTGGCTGTGGGTGCTGCAGCGCGTGCCAGGGAAGGTGGCACAGCCCTGTTTCCCTATGTACCCTATAGGCGATGTGCTGCTGCACCAAGCTCCCTGTCCCCAGGAGCTGGTACCTGGCAGTGTCGGTACCCGGTGGTTTGCTTTTGCGTCGTCCAGCCCACCAAAGCTCCCAGCTCCCACCGCCGAAGTGATGCGAGGGGCAGCGGCGCGGGCAGATCAGGCCCTCTGACCGCTGTCCCCTGCCCTCTCTTGCAGTTCTGCCAGCCCAGCGGCTGGCAGCTCTTCACGGAGAGGAACCCCCCAACCTTCTTCGTGGCTGTGCTGACCGACATCAACTCAGAGCGGCATTACTGCGCCTGCTTCACCTTCTGGGAGGCCGTCGAGAGCGCACAGGTACTGTGGGCTGCCGGGGTCCTGCCTGTGGAGGCAGGTTGGGAAGGGTGGTCTCCAGCGCTGGCCGGGAAGCATCTGGCTGCCTTTGGCTTTGGCCAGCGGTTCCTGCTTTCCCCTTGTTGGGGGAATCCGAGCCCTGGGGTCAGAGGTTTGGGAGAGGGAAGAGCATCCCTTTTCTAACCCTGCGACTTGGCTGATGTGTGTCTCCCTAGCCTCAGAGCCACCCCAGGAATGGTGAGGGGGAAGAGGAGGAGGAAGAGGAGCCATTGTCTCCCGTTCAACCCGTGCAGCTCTTTGCTCCCAAAAGCTTGGTGCTGGTGTCGCGGCTGGACCATGCGGAGGTGTTCAGGGTGAGTCCGAATGCGCTGCGGCTGGGGCGGGGGGAGCAGGGCCCCTACTCGGGAGGGAGAGGAGAGCAACGTTAGTAAGGACCTTCTGGCTCTGGGAGCAGCCAGGGGCCACGTTGTCACTGCCAGGAACAGGAGCTGCAGGAGCACCCTGGCACAGCACCCCATGGGAGAGCGGCCTGTCCCCAGCCCGCTCCTTGCATCCCGGTCCAGCTCCACCAGCCGGGTCAGCAGCTGCACGCTGAACCCGAACGGCTGGCTGCAGAACAGCAAACCAAGGATGGGCCACGCCGGGCAGCTGGTGGCCTTGACCCAGTTTTGTTAATAGAAAACCGTGAAGAACAGCCCGTTCCTGGGGGAGCATTTATCTTTGCCATCTTATTTTCTTTAAACGTGCTGCATTATTTGGCTGTAAAAGGCTTGGGAGGGCACGGGCTGCAAGCTGGCATGTTTACAAACTGCTGCCGTGCGTATTGTGTCCGCAGCTGGGGCAGGTGGGGTGTGGGCAGCCTCCTCGGGACCGAGCACGCTGGCTGCCTTGCTGCTCCTCGTGGTCCAGAGGAGGAATCCATTTACGGTGGGCTCTTCGCTAGTTTGCCCAGGTGCTGGGCTTGCAGGAGGGCAGCGTTCTCCATCAGACCAGGCCGTGTCCTTCCTTTTTCCCCTCCCGCTGCGAGGATATCCCTCCTGGGTAGCTGCCCTGTTCTTGAACCTCTTGTTCGCAACCTGCTCTGTGAATGGGAGCACATGGTGTTCCCTCAGGGCATTCAGCCACAGCGTGCTCAAGGCACTAATAACTGACAGGGGGGAAAAAAATCACTCCGCTCTCTGGCCTGGACTGCTTCAAACAGCAGAAACTTTGGGCTTCGCAGACTCACGGCCCCAAACCACGTAACTGAGGTTGGAGGCACCTCTGGATGTCTCTGGTCCAACTCCTGCTCAAGCTGGAGAACGTTGTCCAGGATATCATCCATTTGGGTTTTGAATTATCTCCAAGGATGGAAACTGTACAACTTCTCTGGGAAACCTCTGCCAGTGTTCAACCACCCTCACAGTAAAAACGTCTGTATACTTGGGGATTTTATTGGGAAAGTTGTCGGAGCCTAAGCCAAGCCCATCTTGGCTGATAGGTGGTGTTAAAGCAGCAACTCCTTCCCAGCAAGCCCGAGATAGGAGGGAGCGTACGAACAGAAATGAGCCTGGGCCATCAGTCCGCTTCCCTTGTTGCAAGCGGTTGTGTTGTATCGTTGCCCTCGCATCTGGGATGGGGTTTACCACGCCTGGCCTTCCGTGGAGCTGGAATTCTCTACAATGCAGGAGCTGTTCGTTTTCTCAAGCCTGGGAGAGCAGAGCGAGGTCAGCTGGGCTGCGGCTTCTGCCGCTCCCCTCCTGGCAAAAGCCGGCCGTGCTTGGGGATGGCTCTGGAGGAAAGCGGGTCAGCTAACTAGTTCCAAAAGACAGACATTTCCTGCCAGAGCTGCTCCCCGGGGACTGCACTGAAATGGTTCCCGGCTCATTTCGGTCTTTGCCGACCTGACTGCTCGTCTGCCCTGGCCGGTTTTGTTAGGAGGCCCAGTAACGTTTGCATTGCGTGTTTGGCTGCCTGATTTCATTGCTCGGTTGCTTGAATTACCCACCTTAGTGATTTTTGAGGAACAGACGAGCGGCAAGAGCACTACAGTCCTGTTGTTCTGGGCCTTGGGTCGTTTCCCCCGCAGCTGTGACACAAACCCAGGAACGTCGCTGGGTGTCCCCAGGAGGTCTCTGAGCATGGCAGCCGTGGGAGTGGGATCTCTGCTCCGCAGCAGCGAGCACCGCGCACCTCTGACCTGCCCGAGGAAGCCGAAGCAGCCCTGCTTTCAGGCTCAGGTCGTGGCAGGACACGGTGTGTTTGCCGTTCCCGTTGCTGCTCCCTGTCCCTGCCGGGAGAAGGGCGATGGGTGGAAGCTCTGCCTTTGCCCTTTGGGTGAATGGAAAGGTTTCACTGGGTAAAAACGAAGTACAGCCTCTTGCTTCCCCAGCACAAGACTCAGGTTGTTGTGGCTCCTTCTCTTCTCTGATTAGGTCTCTGTGTAGCCCAAGACCTGGACCTGTTGGTCCTCTTGGTCAGCATGGTGCTGGACTGAGGGTCTGCCTCTTGCTCGGGGTGAGGTCGAGCCGTACGCACGTTACGCCAGGAGCCTTCACCGCTGGCCAGCAGCCGTGGGGCCATAGCTGCCGTGCCCGCTGAAGCTGGGCCGGTCTGCAGCCCTTGGGAAGAGGGGCAGGGTGCCCCCGATCTCCCTTCTGGCACCTGGCGAGACTGCGCCTTCTCTCAGATCTCCTCCTGCTTCGCCCGTGGAGTGTCCAGCCGAGCAGCGTGTCCATGGACGTGCAGGAGCGTGAGCTTGCTCTTCGCTCGGTTATTCCAGCGTGCAGTAGCCTGCCTGGCCCCTCCTCTCTCCAGAGCCCCAGTATTTGTGTTTTCTTTTTTCCTCACTGACATGGGGAGATGGTTTGAGTTAAAAAAAAAAAAAAACCACCCAGAGGGTGCCTTGAAAACAAATTCCTCAAATTCCTTATTCATCTGTGTATTATAGTTGTGCTGAACGCTGCCCTGCGCTTGTGCCCCCTAACTCTGTGCTGGAGCTGGTGTTGCTTCCCGAATAGAATAGAATATTTCAGTTGGAAGGGACCTACAATGATCACCTAGTCCAACTGCCTGACCGGTTCGGGGCTGAGCAAAAGCTAAAGCATGTTGTTAAGGGTGTTGTCCAAACGCCGGGCAGACAGCGAGCAGAGCGGGGCCCGGCTAGGTGTCTCGGCCAGCCCTCGGTGGAAAAGTCTGCCTCCTTCCCATCCCCGACCTGGGGTTTTTGTGAGACTCGATGCAAACCTGCAGGGACTGGGAGTGCTTGGGGGTGCTGGAGAAGTCCAGCTGGTTTCAGTCACCTCTGCCCGTGGAGCTTTTGAACCCCCTTGGCGCTGCTCCTGCTGAGCTCTAGCCCAGGGGGCACGTCTGGGGACGGCTCTGGAGGGGTCGGTGCTGGGATGGGGAGGTGCTGCTGGCTGGAGCAGAGGCTAAATATCCTGTTGTGCTGATGAGGACTCCCTGTGAGAGGTCTGAGGGGGAAGAGCTCGAGCGCTGCGCCCAAGAGTTGACTGTCACAGGGGGTGTCTGTGGTGACAAGCACTGGGAGCCCCTCCGTGCGACGGTGCTCCAAACTGGGGCCTCCCCAGCTGCACCCGTAGGTGTCTGCTTCCCGCCCTGATGCTCAGCTGTGCTGTGCTTTCCTCTCCAGAACAGCCTGGGTTTGATCTATACCATCTACGTGGACGGACTGAGTGTGTCCCTGGAGAACGTCATCGGGAACCTCCTGACGTGTACCATCCCCATCACCGGGGGAGCTCAGGTGCGTAATCTGCCCCTTCCCTCTTGCCTCTCCGTGCTTCTGCCTCCTAAGCAGCTCTGATAGAAGCAGGGGTGTTTCGCTCAGCTGTATTCTGGTTTTGCTGTGCTGGGGTGAGCTGAGCAAGGCTGGTTTGACTCGTGGACACAGTCTGGCTCAGTGCACTGGCCAGAGGAGCTGCCGCAGCACACTGCTACTGGCAAGTGCTTGGCTAGCGCAGGCAGTGCCTTCCCAAGCGCTTAAGAGTAGAAACAACAAAACTCTGTGATTTGGAGCCGCTCAGCTCCTAGATCATCTGAGAAGATCTTGCTGCTTCGCTTAGCTACAGCTTGCCATGACTAGGCAGCTCGGTCTTGGCGCCTTGCTCCCTCCAGGAGGGAGTGCTGGGTGAGTGGACCACCAGCTGGCTTACGTAGTCACCGATCAATCTGTACAAACAATTGCCATGGTCTCTGGTCATTCCTGCATCAGGGAGGTCTTGCTCCTCCACTCGGGCCTGTCTGATTGCCTGGAGAGCTGCTCCAGAGCCAAGTGGTCACAGGCCATCTGTGAGAGCGGGGACGAGTGAGCTCTTGGGAGACGGGCCAAGCAAGGCTAATATTTGCCAGCTGAGCAGCTTGGAGCTCTGTCCTCAAACCTCTGGCTTGTGCCTGTGCGTGTCCGGCACTTCTGATGGACAGAGCTCGAGGAGCAACAGCCTCCCTTGTGCCCAGAACTGAGGCCATCAAAGATAACCCTCCTGTTTTTCCCTCTGAGCCATGTGTTCCTCTAGCACTCCTCCTCCTGCTCTGGGAAGGCCAGCTGGGCTCGGTCTTGCTCATGTGAGCGGCAGATGGGTAAGGAAGGGCTAATTGAAGCTGGCTTGGAGATGGCAGAAGTGGAGAGAGCCCAGCTGGACCCTCTGGCAGGAGGCGTTTGGAGACGGCAGTGTAACCCCCTGGAGCTCTTCTGCCATGCTAACACCTGGAACGTAACCGTGGATGTGCACTTGTCTCCTGCAGTGGCTTCACTTTCAGCTGAGCTCCACTTCCCCCAGCAAAAAATGCCACCTAACTCTCTCGCACCCAGGCTGCACCCGCGTGGAGGAGCCTTTGCAAGGCTGGGGCAGCGCTGCAGGTCCCTGGTGCCTAGAGACACAGGTTTCTTCCACCACCGCGGCCCGTGACCCCGAGGGGAGGCTGCTGTCTTGAACCCGTATATCTATGCATGCTTCTTGGGCGGGTGCTTTCTGCTGGGCAGAAGTGGTGCCCCTTGGGCTGCCGTCGTGGCCCGCTGTAGCTTTGGTGTTTCCTCTAGTAACCCAGAGCGATGCAGGTCCTGGGGGGGCCCAGCAGCGGTCCTGGTGTTTGCAGGAGAGGGCTGTAGGGCACTCGTATCCCAGTCCTCCGGAGAAGAAAGCAGGGTGCTGCCCACACCCCGGGGGCTGGGACTGCGCGCCCAGCGTCCCCGGTTTGCTCTGGCTGAGGGTGAGAGCAATAGCATTCCTGCAGGATCTGCCCAGATCTGTCCGACTCCATCTGGTTCTTCCCCGGTGGGACTACGGGAGAGGGGAGAGGCTGTTCGGACCAGGGCGGCTCCTCAAGCCGCTGTGGCTCGCTGAACAGTGCTTTCTGGCACAGTTACTCGTCACCTCCCAGTTCTCGCAGGATCGATCTGTGCTGTGGGAACAAGTAGTGTGCTACAGGGAGGACAGTTTGTTGGTGGCACTTCCCCTCCTGTGCTTTACCTCTCCTCCTGCTGTGTCCGAGCGCTCTTTTCCAGCGTAGCAGCTATTGCTTTTGCTTTGTGTCTGTGTGTGCGCACCTCCTCTCCGAGAGTGCTGGTCCCTGCTTGTTGTTGGCCTCTGCCTGTGTTCGTCTTCCCTGTTGTCTTGCTGTCTGTGTGTGTTTCTAACTGACTGTGCTATCTCTGTCTGTCTCTATCTCAGCTTGACGCGGACGACGAAGCAGCGGTACGCACACCTTTTCTTTCATTGGGTCTGTCTCCTCGTTAGCAACCTCTCTTTTATCGTTTTTAAGGGTGGCACACGCTGCAGCTGGTGCAGCGGTGGAGGCCCAGGCACTGTTCGTCCTGGTCAGAGCACCCTCGGGTGTGCGTGTGTCTGCGTGCGTCGCCCTGACAGGCAGCAGGGAACGTGTGCGTGGGCTCTGGGGAAGGGGGTTCCATTCCTGCGCCGCAGCAGACTGGCTGCGCGCTGTTTGCCTCTCCACGAGTGCGCTCTCCTGGGCGTTGTGAAAACACGGTGGCCCGGTGTGGAAGACCAGGTCAGGGGTGCTTGTTCTGCTCTGCCAGAATGGCGGCATTCGGAAGCAGATTTCTGGGCTGTTGCGGTGGCGTGAGCTCTTGCGGCTGGAGGGGGCTGAGCGAGGAGGTGGGTCGCATGGCGAAACCTGCTATTGCAGAGGAGTATTCTCCCTAGAGAGGTGTAGAAAGAGGAGAACGGGGCCAGCGATCTGGTCCTGCCGCAGCCCCTGCAGCCTGCAGAGAGCGTGGGGATGTGTAGGCTTCCCTGTGCCACTGGGAGTGAGCTTAGGTCTGGGACAAAAAATATACTGGAGAAGCAGCAATGAGACCGTGCCCAGTCTGTCCATCCCCAGCCCTTCTACCAGGAGCCGTCAGGGCCTGCTCTCGCTGCCCGGACGAGGCACCCTGTCTGACGGGAGAGGCTGCAGAGCTGGTGCTGCTCCTTCGCCTGGCAGCGCTGGCTGGGCATGGCACAGGCGAGCTGTTCCCCTCTGGCTGCGAGGTCCTGGAGAGCCCTCGTGTGCTACGTCGCAGTGCGGGTCTCGGGGCTTGCCACCTTCTTCTGCCAGCCGTCGAGGAGTTGCTCGTGCTGGCTGTTTCAGCAGGTCTCATTGCTCCCCTTAGGCTGTGGCCCCAGCCAAGCACACGACGTGTGTTGTGGCAGGGTCCTCTTCCCTCTTGCTGCAGCAGCCGTGCTCCAGCCGTGCTGCTGTGAGGTGGTGTGCCGTGGTAGGACACGCTGCCCCGCTGGGTACGAGGGTTGTGCCGAGGGCACAGTCACCCTGGCCCTGTGCACTGCGGGGATTCGGGCTGCTGCTGGCTTGGAGAGGCAGCAGGCAGCTGGCTTGCCCTCGATGCTTGTGCTCGCCCTTTGCTTGGGTGGATGCCCAGTCACCGGGTCTGTTTTCTCTTGCAGAGGACGATCTCGCTGGGAGCAGGGGACAGGCAGGTGATCCAGACACCCATCAATGACTCGCTTCCCGTCAGCAGCTGCAGCGTGGCCCTGCTCTTCCGCCAGCTTGGTGAGACTTCTCCCCACGCCTCCTTCTCATCGGGTCCGGTGCCAAAACCAGCTGGCCGAATCCTGGGCTGAAGTTCCCTGCACGTCGCTTCCCACCACGTTCCTGAGCCTGGCTTGTCAGCTTAGGGCTCTCTTCCAGCTGCAGCCACCTCAGACTGAGCCCTCCCCGGCCCCGCTTTGCCTTCCCTTTCCCAGGAGGGCAGGAGACTGGCAGCTCTCCCTGGCTCGGGCGCAGACGTGTGGCCAGGTCTCATGAGAAACAGCCCGGGTGGCAGGAACGAGTGCCCGGAGGTGTGCTGCCATTAGCCTTGCACCTCTGATTAAAGGACACTGGCAGCTCAGCAGAGCATCTCCCAGAAGAGGGGCTTCCTTGGGGGAGCACATACCTGGCTGACCCCAAAGGGGCTTTTTGGGAGGCTGTTGAACTCCTCTGTTGTGGAGAATGTGGAGGTGGGGAGTGGGATCCAGCTTGGGTGAGGTTTAGTGGTCTCTGGTGGGGTGCGAGAGGAGAACCCTCGTTTCTGAAGTGCTCTTCTCTCCTTTTCTCCCCAGGCATCACCAACGTGCTGTACCTCTTCTGCGCAGCGCTTACTGAACACAAGATCCTGTTTCTCTCCAGCAGTTACCAGCGGCTGACGGACGCCTGCCGGGCTCTCCTTGCGCTTATGTTCCCCCTCAAGTACAGGTGAGGGAACCCTACCGCTCCTGGAGCCCCTCAGCCCTCCGACAGCAGCCTAGAGCCAGCTAGGGCACAGCCGCCTGCCGAGCCCGTGCTGGCTGTCCTGCCTCCCCCTGCTTCATGCCCTCGCTGCCTCCTGGTTTCATAGCTGGTGTTACTGGTAACTAGCTGTGTTTTGGGCACCGCTGGGGAAGGCCCACAGGTCTCAGCTGTGCTGAAAGCCCCCTTCCCTGAGCTGAAAGCCCCTTTCCTGAAGCCTTTAGCATGCACAGCGGTGTAATTCCAGAGTGTGTCCACCGCAGCAAAGGGATGCGAACCTTCCACCCCTGCCTCCCTCCTCTCCAGGGCAAGACCGGGTCTCTAGCACTGGAAGCAGGGAGTGAGGCATTACCAGCGGTGTCTGTAGCTCCAGAAGCTGCTGGCATGCACTGTTCCTAGCCGTGGCAACTCTTGACAGAGGGAAGCAAGCCCGTCAGGCTGTGGGACGTGCTTCAGCAGTGCGTGATCACCCCATGGTGTGCGTGGGAGAGGCCAGAGGTGCTTAGCTCTCCAGAATCCGTCCCTTTTCCCTTCTCCCAGCTGCCTTGCAGCCTGTGCAGAGCACAGAGTGCCGGTGCACCGCTTCTGCTGGCAGCCCTCCCTCCCAGCCCCGGGCACAAAGTCCCGCTGAACGGGGGGGCTGGACACTGGGAGGCTTCCAGAAAGTCATGGCACAAATTCTGCCCTCCCTAGAAAGGGGAACGCGCATACAGGGCTTTCGTCAAGGTGCTGGTGGTGGTGGCCAAGCCGCTGTGGTGACTCCTGCGGGACGGCTGGCACCCCGCTCGCCCCAGCCCCGGGGAGCTGGTGATGCTGATGACCAGCGGGGCCCGGCCAGGGAGGGGGACGCCGGCTCGCAGACTGGCCGCCACTGGGGCTGTTTGCACATCTCCCAAGTAGGACGGTTGAGATAGATGGGCCATTGTTGCTGCCAGCTCCTGTCGCACTGTTTCCACGCTGGCCTGCCATACCCCCAGGCTGCAGAAAGGCTATTTGTATTCCAAAGAAAGCTTTCTTTTGGAGTTAAATTGCTCTGCTGGAAACCTTTCCCTCGGTCAGACTTACATTATAACTCCAGGGCCAGAGAGTGATCGTGGTCAGTGTCCATGAGCCTTCAGAAACCTTGCGTGGCTGTAGGGCACGTACTGTCTGAAGGGCTGAGAGTGCCAGGAGAAAGCCTGCCTTCCTGGGGACGTAGTCACCCCACAGCCTCTGGAGGTGGGGATCATCAGCTGGTGTCGAGGACGGTGCTTGGGTAGAGAGCAGGGCTCAACTGGCTGCAGCGATGCTCTTTTTTGGTTGCAGTTTCACGTATGTGCCCATCTTGCCTGCACAGCTCCTTGAGGTACTGAGCACTCCAACACCCTTCATTATCGGAGTCCACTCCATCTTCCAGTCGGAGACGCAGGAGCTGGTGAGATGCTGTGTACCCCCGTCCCTTGTGCCGGGAGCAGAAATGGTCCAAGGAAGAAGCAGGGGTCGTGTGCCAGCAGTCTCAGATAGCAGCAAACGTTGTCCTGAGGGCGCCCGGGGCAGCAGGCTGACCACGACGGCTCGCACAGGCTCTGCTTGTTCAGGCTGGCCAGCCCGGGCTGCGATCCAGACGTGCCGCACAAGCTAGGCAGGGCCGGCTGGGCCACGCGTCGTCGGGGCTTGGGGCTGCAGAGCCTGCGCACCGACGGCTGGGGTTAACCGAGGATTTGATTTTGACACTCGGCTGGCAGTGCTGGTCCAAGAGGCTGTGTTGGCACTTCAGACTTCAGTTGGGAAACTGAATTGAATCAAAGCATAATGAGTCTGATCTAAACTGAAACAAGCTTTCGTGCAGCCTTCTGAACAAGCTGCAGCATGCCGCTTTGGTTAAGCAGGGTGGCCCCTGGGTTGGGCCGGGGTCGGTGTTTGACGCCTCACCCAGGCTGATAAGGTGCCGAGGAGTCTGATGGCCCAAAGTCACAGCGGGTGCCTGCTGAGCAAAGCTGCGTCCCTCTCCTGCCAGGTTGTCCTCCCCCTGCCACCTTCGTTGCGGGGAGTGCAGGGATCCCTTTACAGCTCGTGTATTGGCAAATGCTTGGGTTTGGTGACAGTGGATGAGAGAAAATAACTTCTGAGGGCTGGAGTGCTCACAGAAGATGGAGAGGAGACAGACACCGTTCCCCAGCCCTCCTCTCCTGAGCTGGGCTTACCCACTCGCTAGCTCTGCGTCGCCCAGCGGGAGGTGGTGGGGAGGGTGTCGGAAAGCCTGGCCTGGTCTCACGCCTGTCCTGCCGCTTCCAGCTGGACGTTGTTATCGCAGACCTGGACGGCGGGACAGTGAACGTGCCCGAGTGTGTACATATCTCCCTGCTCCCTGAGCCTCTGCTCCAGCAGACCCGGGAAGCCCTCTCCCTGGTAAGTGCTGCAGCCTTTCCCCCGTCTGCGGGTTGCGAACGCCTCGGGAATGACACACGTTTCCAAGGGGAGCTGGGAACGGAGCAGCAGGGACTCCTCTGAGAGCAGAGGCCCATATCCCGGGGTCCTGCTGACTGTGTCGCAGGAGACCCTTCCTCATCCTGATGGCCTCTGGTGTGTGGCAGTGCCGGAGGGGGATTCTTCTGCCAAAGGTTTCTGGGAACCGGGCGGCTGGCTCCCAGCCTGTGGGCAGGAAGCAGCTGCGGCCCTGAAGCTTTTCTGGCTGCTCGCGTGTTCCCGGAGAGTGCCGGCCATGCGAGAGCGTGCCCAGGACAGCCGCGCCACACAAATGCTGCGTGCCTCAGCTTCTGCTCCTCGGCTGTGGCCGGGGGGAGCGGGGGGGCTGGTTCTGTCGCAGCCCTGCTGTGCTGAGCCCCCAGCCCTCCCACGGTGTACGTCCCCCCAGCAGAGCTGGAGAGGCTCCCCCTTCCCCGCTGCCCTCGGCCCGCCGAGCTGTCCCTGGGGTCCGTGCGCTGGGCAGCGGGGCTTCGGGCCTCGAGGCTTCGCTTGCGCAGCAGAGTGTTTTCTGATACCTGCTGGTTCCAGCCCTGCAGGTTCGTTTCCAGGCCCCTCGGACCTTTTCTGTGGCTGCTGTTGGGTCCCTGGGGAATGCTGCTTCGCTTTTTCCAGCTGCGAAGGCAGAGACCCCCCTGGGCCAGGGCTGAGCGTGCTTTGTGCCTTGTCTGTGCAGGTCTTGGACCCAGAGCTGGAGGTGGCAGATCTCGCATTTCCCCCTTCAACAATTTCTGCCTCTTCTCTCAAAATGCAGGTGAGTGGAGCGGGGAGGAGGGGGGACCCCTGCTCTGGGGCTGCCATCCCTGCTGGACACCCTGTTTCTTGGGCATGGAGTGGACAGGCATGATTCCGGGCCTGTCTCCATCTCAGTGTTGCTGAGGTTAAGAGGCAAAGCACAATACTGCCAGCACACCGAGGCCACAGCTCCAAGCCACGGCCTGGAAGCCAGCAGTGCCATTTCAGTGGCTGGCCCGTGGACGGGGGCTGCTGGGTTTACTGCCACGCTGGAGCAGGGGCTGGAGGCAGACACCGAACGTTTGGGCACTTCAGCAAACCCCAGGGCTGCGAGAGCTCCCTTTTCCTCCGTGCGCAGCGTCAGGGATGCTGTGAGGGGAGGCAGGCAGTGAATCCAGCCTGCCGTGCCCCTTTTTCCCTGGAATCTCTGCTGAGTTTCCTGCCCTGCTCAGCAGATGCTGACCCTGACGCGTGGTTTGATCCCCTCGCCTCTGCTGGGTGTAAACTCCTGCCCCCGTGAGCTGGCTCGTCTGCACCCTCTGCCTGAGCACGCCGTGACCACGCTGTCCTTCCCTCTTCGCAGGATAAGGAGATCCGTGCCGTCTTCCTCCGCTTGTTTGCACAGCTGCTTCAGGGCTATCGCTGGTGTCTGCACATCATTCGCATCCATCCCGAGCCGGTCATCCGATTCCATAAGGTGAGGTCCCAGCACGGGCACACGCGTGTCGGGGCTGGCAGGCAGCGCTGGCACGCCGGGTCTGTGGCCGGGAGCGGTGTGATGGGGAAGGGAGGACGCCTCTGGGGCCTGGCCGGCGAGGGAGGACAGGGAATGTGTTTCTGCAGTGATTCTGCTCCGTCTGCTCTGCGGCCTCCTGTCCACGCGGCAGAATTATTTTTTCAAACTGTCCTATGGAATAACTCTTCTCCAGCGTTGGGTTGGGTGGAGGTGGGGACGAGTCGATCTGTGAAGAGGTTTGCACAAATACAGCTGTATCTAGAAGACGGTTCTGTGTTTCCAGCAAGCGACCTCTCCTACCTCACTCCCGGGTCCACCTGCATCCCTTGTTTGTCCTTGACCGTCCCAAGGTCTTGGGGGTCAGATAGCGCTTCCCTGTTTATGCCCGTGTGTGGTCAGATGCGCTGCAGCTGGCGTCCCGTGTGCCTGGTGTCAGGCAGCCTTTGAGGCTCGCAGAACGTGTCCCTCACGTCCTGGCCTGGAGCTGGGGATTTTCTTAAGATCTGGGGAGAGGAAGGAGGCAGGGCCTGCCTTCCCCTGCGCTTCTGGAGTGTCAGCTCTGCCGGAAAGGCTGGCAGGGCAGGGAGAGCAGGGAAAAGCTTGAAGTGTTTGGGCATCCGTGGAGGAGACCTAACGCAGGAGAAGGCAACGAAGCTGCCTTTATCTTTTCCAACCAAAAGATTCTGTGATTCTGTGAGACGGGGAGCGAGAGTAGATGCACTCGAGTGTTGCAGCTTGGCGTGGCCGCATCACACAGCTGCAGCCCTGCTGCGGCCGTGCCCTCCCTGCTGCGGCCGTGCCCTCCCTGCTGCGGCCGTGCCCTCCCTGCTGCACGCTCGAGGCCGCTGAGGACAGGCAGGCAGGAGCCTTCCTGCTGCCTGCACCTTCCCACTCTGCCCAGCCCGCCGCAAAAGCGTGCCAGGAGAGTGCACATGAGTGTGCACGCGCCATGCACGGCCTGGGCTCATGCATCACCAGTGCTGCTCTGCGCTGTAAAACGTGCTCTGGTCTCTGACGTTTAAAGTCAGCAGCGTGTTCATAAGGGGTTTGAGCTATATTTTTATGCTCCATAAAGATTCCTGATAGGTGCCTGGCAAAGATTCAGTAGTTCCATAAAATCATAAACATGCAGTAAACGTGAGAAAATGCCCTTTCATAAAACTGCTATAAAATGGATAAAGTATAATGAACTTCCATTTCATAAAATCATTCCGTGCAGCAACAGCATGCAGTACAAAATAGCCTGAATTTCACTTATTTAGCTGCTTTGGTCACAGCACCATCTGTGCCTCTCTCACAGTGGGTTCACGGGGCTCCGCAGTCCGTGCTCTGGTGCAGTGCCCGTGGCTCCAACACCAAGCCCTGCGCCTCTCGGCTCCTTCCTGTGGAAAGGGGCCGGTCCAGCTCCTCCGCAGAGCGGTGAGGAGGGCGAGCGTGCGTGCCATAGTGGCCCGGAGGTCCGTAGTGTCGTCGGGGCTGTGGGTGAGCGGTCCCATGCCGTGGCACCCTCGTCCTGTCCCACTCAGCGAGCCAGCGTGCAGCGAGCGGGCGAGGGTGTTTGGAGGAGCAAAAGCTGTTGCCCAGCGGCTGCTCCTGACGGCGCGTGGTGCGGTGTCGCTGGCGGTGCTCGCGTGGGACGAGCTTCCACGCTCAGCTGCCGAGGGGAGAGTCCTGCCGACACAGGAAACCTGGTGCTTCGGGCTCCATTTGTGGCGCTGGTGAGCGGCTCCTTCAAAGCCACGTTTGGGGAAGAGTTGGGGTGAACAAGCGTTGTTCAGGGTGAGGTCCTCGTCACAGCTGCCAGAAGGAGCCTGCGGCCACTGTGTCCCTGCTTCCCCCGGGGTGCACACTGGGGCTGATGCTGGTGCTCTTCACTTGCCACCGAGCATGTCCTGCTGCAAATGTGCCTCTTGCTGCCGCGAGCAGCAAGAGTTTTCTGTGCAACCCCTGTCCCTGTGCCCGCGTGGGATGGGGAAGGAGATGGCGTGGTCCCACTGCTGCACGGGCGCCTGTCCTTCACTGCAGTAACAGTGTCACCCACGCTGCCACATCAGCCGGGCTGAGTGATGCCTGGACAGTGCTGCTGACGGTGCGCACTCTTCTCTTCTGCCTCTTCCAGGCAGCCTTCCTTGGGCAGAGGGGACTGATGGAGGATGACTTCCTCACCAAAGTGCTGGAGGGCATGGCGTTCGCTGGCTTCGTGACGGAGCGGGGGGCCCCGTACCGCTCGATCGACCTGTTTGATGAGGTAAGCGGCAGTTTGGGAGCAGCACCCCCCTGCCTGGCTGTCCCATGCGTCCTTGCTCTGCTCAGCTCTCCCTGTTCCTCCAGGGACTGAGCTGGGGACCTGCCGTGACGCTCCGGCTGCAGTGTTGCATGGGGGGACGGAGCCGGGGTATGGGAAGGGTGGCCGGGTCCTGCCCAGCAGCCAGCTGCTCCTCTCACCCGTCTCTTCTTCCCCCAGCTTGTGGCTTATGAAGTGAAGCGCATGCATGCAGAAGAGGGGAACAAGCAGAAAATACTGCGGCACATCAAGGAGCTGGCGGAGAAACTTTACAAAAACGTGAGTCCTGGAGGCCTGAGCGCAGGAGGGGGAACCTGGTCAGAGGGGGTACAGGTCAGGGAGAGCCTGGCTCAGAGCCCCGGTCACTCTGTTCTTCCTCCGTAAGCTCTTGCTGGAACTGATGCTCGCAGTGCATGATCCTGTCCCACCCTGCGCTGTCACGCGTGGCAGGGCACCTGCTGATGGGCCCAGAAGCGTCTGGCCTGGCGTGAGCTGCTCCCAGGAGTGGGATTCCTCACTTTCAGGTGGCCTGGGCGTCAGCACTCCATGCCTTTCCTCTGGAACAGCCGCTGCGCTTGTTGTCTGAGCCAGGGCGGGCCAGCAAGGGTCTTCTGCAAGCAGAGCAGCGCCTGTGGGGCTGTCGGCCGTCTCGGGACGGAGCTCCTGAATGGTGCTTTGCTCGCCGCTGTGTTCAGGGCCAAAGCGAGCTGTCCTTGCGGCTCCTGGGAGCAGAGCATGCCAGCACTGTAGCCCAGACAGCCTGCCCTCAGCGCTGCAGGTTTCTGGGGGTTGCAGATACCGACTGGGAGAGCGTTTGGCCTCAGAGCAGCAGAGGTTGCTGAAGGATGCCTCGCTGGGGCTCCTGTCCTGGGAGAGGACGCGTGATGGCCTCGTGCCTGAAAACAAACTGTCTTTGCTGTGCCAGGAGAACCCGTACCCCGCCGTGACCATGCACAAGGTGCAGAAGCCCACGGAAGGCTGTCACCTGCGCCTCCACCAGAAGCCTTTTCCCCGTTTGGATGAAGGGACAGTGCAGTGGATCATCGACCAGGCCACTGCCAAGCTGCAGACGGCTCCTCCTGCTGTGAAGGCAGAGAAGAAATGCATGGTGCCATCGGGACCCCCCATTGGTACGTGTGCGCAGAGGGCCTTTCCCTGCATGAGGAACCCTGCGCAGGAGGAGCTTTGCCATGGCGTAGCTGGCTGCCTTTCACACTACGGCACATCCAAGGGTCCCATGTGAGCAAAACATGAACATGAGCCAGCAGTGTGCCCAGGTGGCCAAGAAGGCCAACGGCACCCTGGTTTGTATCAGGAATAGTGTGGCCAGCAGGACCAGGGAAGGAATCGTGCTCCTGTGCTGGGCACTGGTGAGGCCGCACCTCGAGTGCTGTGTTCAGCTTTGGGCCCCTCACTCCAAGAAGGACATGGAGGTGCTGGAGCGTGTCCAGAGAAGGGCAACGAAGCTGGGGAAGGGTCTGGAGCACAAGTGCTGTGAGGAGCGGCTGAGGGAGCTGGGGTTGTTCAGCCTGGAGAAGAGGAGGCTGAGGGGAGACCTCATCGCCCTCTACAACTGCCTGAGAGGAGGGTGCAGCGAGGTGGGGGTCGGTCTCTTCTCCCAAGGAACAAGCGATAGGATGAGAGGAAATGGCCTCAAGTTGTGCCAGGGGAGGTTTAGATTGGATATTAGGAAAAACTTCTTCACGGAGAGGGTTGTCAAGCATTGGAACAGGCTGCCCAGGGAGGTGGTGGAGTCCCCATCCCTGGAGGTGTTCAGAAAACGTGAAGACGTGGCACTTTGGGACATGGTTTAGTAGGCATGGTGGGGTTGGGTTGACGGTTGGACTGGATGGTCCTGGGGGTCTTTTCCAACCTTAATGATTCTATGATTCTATAAAACATGGGAAGTGCTGCTGTCTTGGAGAAGCAGCAGCCCTGTCCCCATTAGCTTCTGCCCCTCGGGCTGCTTAGAGCTCCCTGGAGTGTATCAGCCAGCACGAGGGGACGGCTGAAGACCCCGTGGTATTCTTCCATCATGAGCTCTTGGAGCCTAGAGCCCTGCCCACGCAGAGCAGGGGAGGGGGCACCCACCTCTCCCCACCCAGGGGTGAAAGCCCTGCCCTGACTGAACTAACAGGCGATTCTCTCCCCAGCTGCCATCATGGAGCGCAACGGCAATGCCCTGGCCAACAGCGCCCGTCGCCTGGAGGTGGTCAGGAACTGCATCTCCTACGTCTTTGAGAACAATATGTTAGAAGCCAAAAAGGTGAGAGCGGCTCTTGAGGAGCCCATGGTTGAGGGGAGGAGTGCAGGGTTGCTCTGCCTCTCCTCCGTGGCAGGCTGGAGAGGACATTCCCTGCCCGTGTCCGGATCTTTGCTGACCAGCTCTGTTCCCATATGTTCACGTGTTTTCTCAGCGCTGTTCCTCCTTGTTGTGTGCCTGGGCTTTTGGCTGATAGCTCTGCTGCGTCAGCTTAGCACTATTTCTGCATCTCCCAGTGCCCCCCGGGGTCTGTCCCGTGGAAGTAACCAGGCTGGGGTCCTCCCCCACCTTGCTGAGCAGGGACCTCCCCAGGGCTGTGCTCCGGCTGGCCAGACGTGGGATTTTGCTCTGGTCTGCCTCCTGTAAACACCCTGGTGTCAGCGAACACAGCCAGAATGCGAAGCCCCTCCTGCACCTCCTCGTTGTGGGCTGCCCTTGAACTCACCGCCTGACCAGAGCTCCGCTGGGCCCCGACTTTCTACTCCGTGACTTCTTCTTTTCTCTGCAGTTATTCCCAGCTGTGCTGCGTGCCATGAAGGGCCGAGCAGCCAGGCATTGCCTGACCCAGGAGCTGAACCTGCATGTGCAGCAGAACCGGGCAGTGCTGGATCACCAGCAGTTTGATTTCGTCATCCGCATGATGAACTGCTGTTTGCAGGTAGGAGAGGTCTGGGAGAGCGTGTCCCTTGGGAAGGAGCGTGTCTCCTCTTGTGGGAGACAGCGTGATGCGGGGGTCCGAGTAGGTCTGGGGGTCTTGCAGTGAATCCTCTTATAACCTCCGCTCTCTTCCCCAGGACTGCACTGCCATGGACGAGCATGGGATTGCAGCCGCTCTCTTGCCACTGGTCACCGCTTTCTGCCGAGTGAGTATCTGCAGTTATCCTGACCCCCTGTACAGCCCTCGCAGACTCAGGACGCCCTCGAGGCCGCAGGGGCTGGCAGGCTGAAGGACTGGGAGCCAGCACTGCAGCCAGCCTGAGGACACATTGTCCCCTCGGTGCTTCTCGGAGTAGAGGGTCCTGTTCAGTAGCTTCCCACCACTCGCAAGGTTGGCCAGGCTGGCTGCGCCGGTCTCTGGGCCCAGGGCTCCCGAGATGGCTGGAACCAGGGTGCTCAGAAACTGGGGCTGCTCTGAAGTGCCAGCTTGATCTGTCGGTCAAGCTGGGCTGACCAAAAGTTCTGCGTCCCATAAAGCATCTGTAGCGTGAGGCCCTGTGGGGCTCTGGGTGGGTGCTGGGCAAATAAGAGAAGAGCTTGCAAGGAATGCTTGGAGGAGCTCTGATGCAGGCGTCCCTCCTGCCAGCCTGAGGGTGCGTTGCCTTTCCCAGCAGCAGGCTAGGGCAAGGATTACCTGGAGAGGAGAGCCTGGCACGAAGGCCGTGTTTGTATGAAACTCTCTTCCACCTTCTGCCTCCTCAGAAACTGAGCCCGGGCATCACGCAGTTTGCCTACAGCTGTGTGCAGGAGCATGTGGTGTGGACCAATATCCAGTTCTGGGAGGCCATGTTCTACTGCGATGTGCAGAACCACATCCGAGCCTTGTACCTGGACAACAACGAGGAGAACCACATGGATGAGGTGAGCAGGTGACAATGGTGCCAGTGTCCCCGGAGAGCCGCTGCGCAGAAGCAGCTCTCCCCGAAGGTCCGCGGGCTGATAAGGATGCTGAACCAGCCTGAGGGACTGCATCCTGGTTCTGGGAGATTCCTGCGGGAACAGTGGGGTGAAGGCTGGCAGGTCTCCTGCCCGTGCAGACGACTGACATCTTCCAACTCCTTCAGGAGAGCACGGAGGGGCCACAGGAAGCCAAGTCTGCCCTGGAGATAGCATCGGAGCAGCTGAGGCTGTGGCCCACCATGAGCCGAGAGAAACAGCAGGAGCTGATCCAGAAGGAGGAGAGCACTGTTTTCAGCCAGGCCATCCACTACGCCAACCGCATGAGCTACCTGCTGCTGCCTCTCGACACCAGCAAGAGCCGCCTGCTACGCAGCTCTGGGCTGGGGGACGTGGAGAGCGTCAGCAACAGCTTCGTCACCAACAGGTAAGCAGGGCTGGAAAGCTTGGCAGGGCCACGCTGCAGGGACACCAGAGCGACCTGAACTGGGGACGGGAGCTCCTTGGTGCGGTACCTGGGGCATCTGGGTCGTTCAGCTGCCGTCAGGATCGGTGCAGGTTGCAGTGCCCGGGGGTGTTTCATATCAAGAGTGGAAACTCCTGGGTTCATATCAAGTGTAGAAACTCCTTGGGCTCTGCCTGGCATGGGTCACAGCAGAGGAGAGATGTTCTGGGTTAACTCTTCCCTACTCCTGTATGGCAGCATCGCTGGCAGCGTGGCTGAGAGCTATGACACAGAAAGTGGATTTGAGGATGCAGAGAGTTCCGACGTGGCCAACTACGTGGTGCGATTCATCAACCGCTTTGTGGACAAAGTCTGCACGGAGAGTGGAGTCACCAACGAGCACCTCAAGGGGCTGCACGTCATGATCCCTGGTAATACGCCTTGCAGCAGTGCTGGGGAATGGGCGGCCGTGTGGTCTCGCTGGGAATTCTTCCAGACCAGCTCGGGGTCTGCTCAAGAGATGGTTCTGCGAGAAGCAGTGGGAAGGCCAAGAGAAGGCACACGCAGCGCTACAGGGCGGGTTGGCAGCCCGATGGGTGGTGTGTAGGACAGGACTTTGTTTGCAGTCTCTAACTTCTCGTTTGTCCACAGATATTGTGCAGATGCACATAGAGACACTGGATGCCGTGCACAGGGAGAGCAAGAGGCTTCCTCCCATCCAGAAGGTAGGGACCTGGCCCACTGCAGTGGAGGGGAAGGTTCTGGTGCTGTGTGGGGCTATCAAGTCCCCTTCTGAGGTCTGCATGGGCCTGAACTTTCTATTGTACATCCCCATAGCCAAAGCTGCTGCGCCCCAACCTGTTGGTGGGTGAGGAGTGTGTGATGGAGGGGCTCCGTGTGTACCTCGTGCCTGATGGACGGGAAGAAGCTACTGGAGGGAATACTGGTGGTCCACCTCTCCTCCCCGCGGAAGGAGCCGTCTTCCTCACCACTTACCGCATCATCTTCAAAGGCACTCCCACGGACCCTCTGGGTAAGGGTCTTGTGTGCACCGCGTCCTCTGTCTTCAGGGCTTGGTGATGCCTGGGGAGGAGGTGGCTGGTAGCTCTCCTGGAGCAGTGGCTGCAGCTCATCTTGGTGCAGGAGTTGATGATAAGAACCTCCGGTGGTTGCTTTGCCAGTGACCAGCCAGCACTGGGCCTTGCTGGGGGTTGCCACAACCACCACAAGCTTGGCGGTTGCTCCCAGTACTACAAAAGAGGTGGTTGCTCTTGCTCTCCGCCTTTGGTAGATGATAAATTACTTGTGCCCCTCCTAGGCATCACCTATGAGTCGCCATGGGCTGGCTGTAGTATGTCTAACCTGTTTCTGGCCACCTTATCCTACGGGGGTCTCTGTGGTGATGGCCACCGAGGGCGGTCCAGTGTGGCCTGGCCTTGTGCTGGGCTGAGGCCGTGGGATGTGGCTAACCTGTACCCATGCTTGTGCCCAGTGGGGGAGCAGGTGGTGATGCGATCCTTCCCCATCGCCTCGCTGACCCAAGAGAAGAAGATGAATGTCCCGATCAAGGTGGATCAGTTCGTGCTGGAGAGCTTGCAGCTGCGCTCGTGCACATTCCAGGTGAGACCGCGTGGGGCTGTGGGCTGCTCCTTTGCATTGCACTGTCTCAGCTGCACAGGAGCACATTGCAGGTACGTGGCCATGGCTGGCAACCATCCCTTGGGACGAGGCACTCGCTGCCCGGGCTGACGTGGTTTGGGGGTAGTTTTCGTGAGGGGACCGAATACAACCTCTGTAGCAGGTGACAGTGCACCTGAGGGGACGGAGCCCAAGGCCCCCTTGCAGAGGAAGGAGCAGGCTGTGGTCTGTAGAGTCATAGAATGGTTTGGGTTGGAAGGGACCTTAAAGATCATCCGGTCCAACCCCCCTGCTGTGGGCAGGGACATCTCCCACTAGATCAGGTTGCTCAAAGCCCCATCCAACCTGACCTTGAACACTTGCAGGGATGGGGCATCCACAGCTTCTCTAGGCAGCCTGTTCCACTGTATCTCCACCCTCACAGTAAAGAATTTCTTCCTAATATCTAATCTAAGTCTGCCATCTTTCAGTTTAAAACCGTTACCCCTCGTCCTATCACTGCGCTCCCTGGTAAAGAGTCCCTCCCCGTCTTTCCTGTAGGCCCCATTTAAGTACTGGAAGGCTGCTATAAGGTCTTCCCGGAGCCTTCTCTTCTCCAGGCTGAATAACCCCGACTGTCCCAGCCTGTCCTCACAGGGGAGGTGCTCCAGTCGCAGTCCTGTTGTATGCAGGAGCAACATCTTGCTCATTAGCTGGAGGCTCCTTTCCAACTGCTCCAGTGTCTGATGGAGCCCTGAGAAGGTGTGAGATGTCGCCACATGGCACCCTGGGAGGTGGTTCTGCAAAACCTTAGAATGATAGAATCATTAAGGTCGGAAAAGACCCCCAGGACCATCCAGTCCAACTGCCAACTCAACCCCACCATGGCTACTAAACCATGTCCCAAAGTGCCACATCTATGCGTTTTTTTAACACCTCCAGGGATGGGGACTCCACCACCTCCCTGGGCAGCCTGTTCCAATGCTTGACCACTCTTCCAGTAAAGAAATTTTTCCTAATATCCAAGCTAAACCTCCCCTGGCGCAACTTGAGGCCATTGCCTCTCGTCCTATCGCTTGTTACTTGGGAGAAGAGACCGACCCCCACCTCGCTGCACCCTCCTCTCAGGCAGTTGTAGAGGGCGATGAGGTCTCCCCTCAGCCTCCTCTTCCCCAGGCTGAACAACCCCAGGTCCCTCAGCCGCTCCTCACAGCACTTGTGCTCCAGACCCTTCCCCAGCTTCGTTGCCCTTCTCTGGACACGCTCCAGCACCTCCATGGCCTTCTTGGAGTGAGGGGCCCAAACCTGAACACGGCACTCGAGGTGCGGCCTCACCAGTGCCCAGCACAGGGGCACGATCGCTTCACAAGAAAAAAAAAAAGCTTGTAGCGGGTTTTTGGGAGAGAAATACAGCAGGGAGAGATGCCACAATGCGAGTAGTTACTCGGCATTTTACATCTTTGAGAGACTTGTGGAGGTAGAGCAACGCTGGGAGGCAAACACCTAAACCACGCCATCTGCTCCTTCCTGCCCGTCTTGCGTGCTCAGAGCCACAGTGAGCGGGCACTGGGGACATCGCAGGAGCAGCAGTGCCGGGTACGGAGCGGTCTCCAGGAGGAAGGAGCATGGCACAGAATAACTGGCATGGAGGGACAGACAGGGCAGCCCGGCCTGTGCCCGTTGCGGTCCCTGCTCCCGACCGGGATCTGAGCCCTTCCCAGTCCCCTGGCCCAGCCGTACTGAGCACGCCGTGACCGGCCCTTCAGCCTGCTCTCTGCTGTCCCTGCAGTTGCTGAACATTGCCTTCGATGCGGAGGTGGCTTCAGACAGCGCTGAGGTCTTCAGGAAGCACCTGCACAAGCTGCGCTACCCTCAGCACGTGCACGGCACTTTCGCCTTCACCGTGGGCCAGTCACCCAAGCAAGCCATGCAGCCCAAGACCAAGGACAAGAACCCCTCGATCAGGTACCCGTACCGTGGGGAGAACAGCACACGGGATGCGCTTGACCCTTTCAGGCACTGCAGGGTTTCTCCTCTCCCTCCTCCAGTCCACCCAGCAGAGAGCCGTTGAGCCGGGGTCGCTCGAGAAAAGCTGGGGCACAGCCTCCTGAGCGGGAGGTTGGGACCCCTGAGCCTACCTTGCTCAGAGCTCTCCTTGCACAGGATCTCCTCTTGTCTTTGGGAGGGGACGTGCTGCACGTCCGGCAGCAGTCTCCCAACCCCACGCAGAGGACTGGTCAAACTTGGGAAGCAGGGTGTTTGCTGCAGTGGCATTCCCTGCCCCGTTGCCCAGCGCAAGCCCCGAGGAGGCATCTCGTGGGAGAGGTCCCAGTGGGCACAAGAGAGCAATCTCTGCTGTGCCGGAGGACGGGGAGCGCTGCGGGGCAGCGGCAGAGCTCTGTGCATGGTGCTGACCTGCGGCCAGACCCCGCTCCTGCGCTCGGTGGCTAGGTTAAGTAACGCTGTAGCGCTGGGGTCCGGTTGCTGCTGTGTTCGCGCTTGGTGTGCCCTGGAGTCTAAGCGTCTCTCCCGTGTGTTTGTGACTCAGCTCCCAGCAGGTGACCGATATGTTCCAGGGCCTGACAGTGGGGGTCCTGTCCCTTGGGCACCTTGGCCATTCAACCACGTAAGATGCCTTCACCCTGAGCGGGAGCTTGCGAGGTGGCATTGGCTCAGGCTGCAGCCTTCACTGCTCCCAGGGTTTCTTCTCACCCGCTCTGCATGCGACCTGGGCTGTGGGCCTGTCACTTGGGGAATGCCCTTTTCCAGGCTGCCGGTCTGACGTTCAGGTTTGGGCTGCGTGCTCTCACCATCGCAGCACCGTAGCCTCCAGAGGCCGTCGGTCGGTCGTCCTAGTGCTCCATGGCACTCTGGTGGATCGCAGGACGTGCTGAGGGAGCTGTGCCTGTACCACTAACCTCCAGAGACCTCTAGAGCTGCCGGGCACAGTCTCAGAAGTCTGAACTTGCAGGATGTGCTTTGTCACCCCCCTCCAAGTCTGCTTCCAGTGCCCCACACTATCTGCAAATCTTGTTCCTCCGGTTAGAAAGCCCTCCCGTTCCTAGCTTCCGTACCTGAGCATTTGTTCTCAGGACAGCCTTCTTCCTCGGTCCTAAGGCTTTCCCTCCCTTGGTGAACATAGGGAGCAGTTGGATTCCCTCACCCTCTGCTTTGCAAAGCAAAACAAGGCACCTCCTAGTCTCACTTCTCTCAATAAGGTGAATTTCTAGAAATCTTTGCATCAGTGTAGCTGTTATCCTGGGTTGGACGTGGCCCCTTCCCTGGCTGATGTATATCCCACATCTCCTTTATTTGTTCCCCTTTGAGCCCAGGGGCTCACCAAGATGGTGATGAGCGCAAGGTCCTGCGTGTGGGCAGGCCATTCCTGCCTTCAGGAATTCCTGCCTTCTGGAGCTCCGTCGTGCGGAGCCTGTTCTGACCATGCAGCCTAATCACCCATGGGTTTTGGAAGGTCTCCCTTCCCTGCTTTCCCCGGGCTGCCCTCAGGAGCGGCCGAGCCCGGCTGCGCTCCCCCTGTCCCTTAGGTGGCATTGAGCGGGTCACCTTCTGCAGGCCGCCTCCCCTCTGCCCGGGGAGGAGCAGCCCTGTGTCTGGGCTGGGCTGGCAACGGCCCTGCGGTGGATCCCCTGGCCCCTGCTGGGAGCTGGAGCCCCCCTCCTCTGGGGACGAGCCAGATCGCTGCCTCTGGGAGCTCCAGTGCGGAGGTGACGGCGTTAGAGCCCGGGACGAGGCTGGCGTCCCCTCGGGTCGGGAGGCTGGGGCGCCTGCTCGGCCTGGCGACCCCGTCCAGCCTCCCCGGGGAACCCAGGTTCCCCCGGGGGAAGGGAAGCGCTGTAGGCTCTGCCTCTGGCTTGGTGCCCTCCTACAGCTGAGGAATCGGCTCCTCCCTGCCAGGAAGCTAGCAGGTGACATCTCCCCTCCTGTGGTGACAGTGACTTTGACGCCACGCCTGTAGCCGGTGGCGAGGGATGCTCCTGTCTGCTTTGCTCTCGGTGTGACTGAGTGTTGGTGTCTCTAACCCTTCAGGGGCTGCTCTTCTGGACGCGCTGGGCTGTGGTCACGCACGTGCGGGAGGTGGTGTCAGCTGGCCTCAACCTCTTCTCTGGTTCCAGGACACTCTCCAAAAACCTGATGAAAAATGCCAAGAAAACGATGACCCGCCAGTACGTGTCGCGAAAGAAATACACGCCGCCCGCGTGGGAGCAGCGGAGCAGCCAGCACTTCTCAGAGGACAACGAGGATGAGATCTCAGGTTGGGAGCACCCTGGGCCGGGAAGGGAGGCTGTGGGGAGCGGGGTGTTTGCTGGAGCAGGAGCATCTTCCAGCTGGGAGCCATCACTCTGCAGGGGAGCAGGCCTGGGAGCTTCCCTGGTGCGGAGGACCGCCGCCATGGTCGCCTCTCCCAGCTCTCGACGGTCTGCCAGCTCTCGTCTGCTGGTGGTGGCCAGTCAGCAACTCAACAACTGCCAATGCCTGGCGAGCCCTGCGGAGAGGAGCGAGTTCTTTGGTCTGTGGCCTCAGCTCCTCAGGTGGAAAGTCACAGATTTAAGCTGCAGCAAGGCAGGTTAGGTTAGGCGTGAGAAGAGCTTGACTGGTTTGAGAGTGACAAAGGACTGGAAGGGACAGGAGTCCTCTACGTTGAAGATCACAACCTTCCCAGGTGGGAGGGCCTGTCAGAGACGACGTGGTGGATGGGATTTAGGGTTTCAGTGGGGAGCGGTGTCTGCAGGGACCAGTCCCTCCTGCCGTGTGAGGGGCTGGTCCTGCAGGCTGGACGTGGCTGATTTTGGATCTTTCCTTCTGTTGACCGAGACGCTTTGGATTTTGCTCTGTTTGTTCACTCCCCAGTTTGTTTGCAGCACTTTTCAGCTCGAGGTCTGCCACAAATGTTACAAACCTCCACTGTGTCCGTCATTTATTAGCAAAATGGGCAGCTGCATTCAGGTCCAGAAGAGATGCCTTTGAGATCTGTTGTTGTCCTCCAGTTCTGGCATTAGGAAATAGGTTAGGAGCGCTAGGAAATAGGTTAGGAGCGTTAGGAAATAGGTTAGGAGCGTTAGGAAAGCCACCTGCGGAGGGCAGCCACCAAGAGTTGTGTTCACCTGACAGTGATATTGCTTGGATGGAAGTGTCCTGGGCTGAAAGCCTCGCCGGAGCTGAGGTCTCGCCCGTGTTGTCCCCCCTCTCCCGGGAGGTTGCTCTCCTCTGAAGGAAGAGATGAGACCAGTGTGATGGAGCAGCTCTGGACAGATCTGTGTTGTGCTGTTCCTCATCTCTCAGTGGTATTAAGCGATGTGGCTTGTATCAGGAATAGTGTGGCCAGCAGGACCAGAGAAGTGATCATCCCCCTGTACTGGGCACTGGTGAGGCCGCACCTCGAGTGCTGTGTTCAGGTTTGGGCCCCTCACTCCAAGAAGGACATGGAGGTGCTGGAGCATGGGCAGAGAAGGGCAACGAAGCTGGGGAAGGGTCTGGAGCACAAGTGCTGTGAGGAGCGGCTGAGGGACCTGGGGTTGTTCAGCCTGGAGAAGAGGAGGCTGAGGGGAGACCTCATCGCCCTCTACAACTGCCTGAGAGGAGGGTGTAGCGAGGTGGGGGTCGGTCTCTTCTCCCAAGTAACAAGTGATAGGACGAGAGGCAATGGCCTCAAGCTGTGCCAGGGGAGGTTTAGATTGGATATTGGGAAAAACTTCTTCACGGAGAGGGTTGTCAAGCATTGGAACAGGCTGCCCAGGGACGTGGTGGAGTCCCCATCCCTGGAGGGATTTAAAAGCCGGGCAGACAAGGTGCTGAGGGACATGGTTTAGTGGTGGACAGGTACGGTTGGACTCAATGATCTTAAAGATCTTTTCCAACCAAATGATTCTGTGATTCTGAAAGCACCAAAGACATCTACTCTAACGTCAGTACCCAGGCGGCTGACTTCTCTTTGTGCTTTTAACCTCACAAGTAAAGGCTCTCGCCCCAAAGCCCGGTGCCCAGCCCTTTGGACGGGGCAGCTGAGCTCTCCTGTTTCAGGTGAAGGTGGTGGGAGGGAGCTCCTGCCCTGTCCTGTCTCTGCTGGGCTGGGAGGTGCCTCCAGCCCGGCCGTCTCCTCCAGCTGCACGTGGGATGCCGTGTCTGTGCCGAGGGCGGACCCAGACTCCCCTTTGTCTCCGCAGTGTCTGAAGAGATGGACAGAAGCACTTTGACCCCCACCACCACCATCAAACCTTCAGACAAGATGACCATCAACCATCTGGTGGAGCGAGCCTGCTGCCGTGACTACCAGCGGATGGGGCTGGGCACCCTCAGCAGCAGCCTCACCCGCTCCAAGAACGAGCCCTTCCGCATCTCCACCGTGAACCGCATGTACGCCATTTGCCGGAGGTGAGCCTCAGCGGGGCCGTGGCTGAGGAGGGGGGGCCGCAGGGTCAGGAGAGGACAGCAGGGGTCTTTCCCGGTTTGTGGGAGCTGGCGGGGGGGCTCGTGCTGCACCCCGCTGGGCTCTGCCAAGCCTCCGCTCTCTCCTGCAGCTACCCCGGGCTGCTCATCGTGCCGCAGAGCATCCAGGACAACACGATCCAGCGCATCTCCCGCTGCTACCGCCAGAACCGCTTCCCCGTGGTGTGCTGGCGAAACTCCCGCACCAAGGCCGTGCTGCTGCGCTCGGGGGGGCTGCACGGCAAGGGCGTCGTGGGCCTCTTCAAGTCCCCGAACGCCCCCACTGCAGGTGCCCGTCCCCTCCGCCCCTGGGCAGCGCCCGTGCCGGGAGTGGGCTGCGGACCCCTCCTCGGGCCTCGTGCCAGTGGCGGAGCGGTGATGCTCGTGGCTCTCCTCCTAGGCCCCTCGCAGACGGACTCCACCAGTTTGGAGCAGGAGAAGTACCTGCAGGCCGTGATCAACTCCATGCCGCACTACGCCGACGCCAGCGGGCGCAACACGCTCAGTGGCTTCACCTCCGCGCACATGAGCAGCTCAGGTGAGGAGCTCGGTCACGAGCTGCAGCGCGGCAGGGATGCAGGAGGGCTTGTGCTCGTGTGTGCGGGGCCCCAGCCGTGGGTCGTGCCGTCCGTCCCAGAGCCTGGGCAGCCAGGTGAGCTGCTGTCCCCGGGCTCCCACATCAGAGGAGGCAGCAGAGCCTTCCCAGCGCGCTCTCCAGAGCTCCCAGCGCTGTCTGGGCCTCCGTGGCTGGTCGTGGGGATGGGTTTTGGGAAACCCAGTGGCCTTGGACCTGTGAGCACTGGGAGCCTCAGGCTGTGCTCGGATCCGGGCGCTCACTGAGGACCAGGTGGGGACAGACCCCACGAGCTGAGATCTCGGCACCGTCCGCACCCCAGCGCAGCGGGCAGCGGTGCTCGGGGTCTGTTGCGGGAAGCCTCGGTAAGTCTCTGCCTCCCTTTGCTCTTTGCCTGCCCTGTCCTGCCGGGGCAGAGCTGCCTGTCGCGGCCCCGCCACGCTCCGGTGTCATTCATCCTCTGTCCCAGCCATTCCACCCCATCGCTGCTGCAGAGGTGACTGGGGGCCAGAGGGACCGGGGGGGAACCCAGCCAGGGGCTCCCTGCAGCCTGGGGAGGAGAGGACTTGCCGAAAGCCCCTCCGAGGCCTCTCCCCTGGCGGGGGGGGGACATGCCCGGAGGGAGGGTCAGACCAGCGGCGGGAGGGCAGACGGGTGACCTGGTGTGGTGTCGAGGGAGCCGCAGAGCAGGGGGCGGCCGGGCTGCGGCAGTGCCTGGGTGATCCCCCCACGGTGCGAGGCGCCCGGGGCAGAGCTGTGGGAGGGCCAAGCCCCTGCTCGCGCTGCTGCACCAGGTGCCTTTTTGCCGTGGCTCCAGCTGGAAGGCGTTTCCCGCATGCTGGCCTCCTGGTCCCGGCCCCGGGCGCTCCTGCTTGCTGCCGCTTTCTCTCTCTGGCCCCTTCCCCTCCCTCCCGAGCAGCTGTGGGGAGGCAAGGCGGGAGGGCCCCTCTGGAGCAGCACAGCGAGGCCGAGAGCTGACGTTTTGTTGGTGCTACAGATTTCTCCGACAAGAAACAGCCTAAGCTGGGATCGCTCATGAAGCAGGTGATGGGAGGGAAGGACGATGGGCCCGGTACTATTAGCCGCGGAGGTGAGGACGTGCGAGTGAACACTGCCTCGTGGGGGGCCTGGCGAAGGCCCCTGGCTCGGGGCAGCTGTGGTAGAGTAGATGCTTCCCCTTTGCTCCCCCCGAGCTCTCTGCCGTGGGGCAGCTGCAGGGAGGGAGGGAGGGACCTGCTGCAGCACCCCAGAGTCATCTCGTTCATCCCACTCATTGCTCCACTCGCTCCGTCCGGGTCTTCCCACCCGGACCGCGTCCGCCCGGTGAGAGCCGTGGGTCCGTCTCGCCCTGGTGCCCTCGCTGAGGTTGCTTTCGTCCTGTGCTCTCAGGGCTTGGTCACAGAGCTAGGGTCATCACTCTCTCCACCCCCAAGTGTGTGTCGGCGAAGGGCCGTGAGACGCCCCGAGGTACGGTACCGCCGGCCGCCTGATAACCACCACCCGGTGCTAACCTGACCGACTGACACCCCCACATACACACTCCCACCCTTCACACGACTAATGCCCCAGTAACACCCCACCTCAGCCCGCTAATGCCTCCACTGAGCATGTCGCTGGCTTGGTCCAGCTCGCGGTGCCAGCGGTAAGTACTGGACCTTCCCCGGCTGATCCCGCAACGTCCTCTCAGGTTTGCTTTAGGCTCCTTGCACATCTGCTGGTGCTTGGGTGGTGGTGGCCAGGGGCAGGGTCTGGCTGGCAGGGAAGGGGTCCTGGCGGTGCAGGTGCTGGGGCAGGAGCGTGGGGCGGCTGCGCAGGTGATGGGACGCGGAGCCGCCGGGGTTGGTCTCCGTATCCACCAGGCAGGAGGTCCTGCAGCACCCAGCAAGGAGAAGGAGCAAAAGCAAACCTGGTTCCCAGCATCTTCCCGGCATGTGCTCCCAGGGCGCTGGGCTGCGGGGTGCTGGCAGCAGCTCGGCCAACGCTTTTGTGGCGAGCTGCTCACCCCCGCGCCAGCCCGGCTGGGGGGACGTGGACGCCAGCGCAGCCCGCGAGCCAGCCGGGGACCCCCGGCCTGACTGCTGGCTGTCTTGCAGGCAAGTGGGGCAGCATCCGAGCCAGCGGGCGCATGAGCAGCTACGCCCTGAACGTGGAGATTGGGTCGCGCCTGGCTGGGAAAGACCTGCTGGGTGCCCAGCACAACGGCACCCCCTCGGAGGCCAGCTTCCTGCGCCCGCACCGGGCCTCGCTCTACATCATCGGGGACAAGTCACAGCTGAAGGTAACCCCAACATCTGGCAACAGCACCCTCGGCGGGGGGGACAGGGGTGGCGGTGGGTCTGCTCGGGGCGTCTCTCTGGATGGCGCTGATGCTCTCGTCCCTCAGGGGGTGAAACCAGACCCGCTGCAGCACTGGGAGGTGGTTCCCATCGAGGTGTTCGACATGCGGCAGGTGAAGGCCAGCTTCAAGAAGCTGATGAAGGCCTGCGTGCCCAGCGGCCAAGCCACTGAACCCAGCATTGACGCCTTCTTGCGGTCCCTGGAGGAGTCTGAGTGGCTGTCCCAGGTCAGTTGTCACCCAAAACCTGGAGGGGCCCTGGTCCGTCCCCAAGGTAGGAGTCTTTGCTGTTGGCTGTCGCTCAAGGGCGTGCGCTCTTACCTCCTGGCACAGTGAGAATGGGGGCCCAGGTGCCCTCTCCGGAGCATCACTCTGGCATGGAGCGGGGGACACTAAGGGAGCAAGGTTGGTGTAAGAGGAACGAGGATAAATTAGTCCAGAGTACTGCTCGGTGGCTCTGGACATGAGAGCTGTGAGTGTCCGGGGCAGCTGCCGGCTGGTGAAGCAGGGCAGGACCTGCAGGGCAGCAGAACGCTACGAAGGGGTTGGTACCGGGCAGTGCCCGCAGTAGCCAGGGTGACCCAGGTGGCCACTGCTCTTCAGGACTGGTCCCAGTGCGGAGCTGCGGTGGGACTGGACCCTCTGGCTGCTGGAGGGAGCGAGGGACCCACGGCTCCGCTCGTGGTGTGGTTCTGCCCCGCTGGCTTTGCCGTTGCAGATGAAGGGTGCTGCGCGGTGTCTGAACACGGGGGCCGTGTATCGTGGCCCTGTGTAACCCCCGTGCTCTGCTTCGTTTGGCTCGCCCGCTTCCAGGAGGAAGGGTCACTTTGCACAACGCCCAGCAAATGAGTTTCCTGCACCCTCGTAACTCTTGGCCCTTACATTGGCAGATCCAGAAGATCCTGCAGATTTCGGTGTTGGTGGTGGAGATCCTGGACACGGGCTCCTCTGTGCTGGTCAGCCTGGAGGACGGCTGGGACATCACCACGCAGGTAGGAGCCCTACAGCTGCCGAATGCGACGGCTGCCCGTGGCCATCTCCCCACGAGCATCTCGAGCCCCCCTGTCCCTGCAGGTGGTCTCCTTGGTGCAGCTGCTGTCGGACCCCTACTACCGGACACTGGAAGGCTTCCGCCTGCTCGTGGAGAAGGAGTGGCTGTCCTTCGGCCACCGCTTCAGCCACCGCGGGGCCCAGACCCTGGCTGGCCAGAGCAACGGTTTCACCCCCATCTTCCTGCAGTTCCTGGACTGCGTACATCAGGTGAGCTCTCAGCGCGCCGGCTGCCGGCTCTGCACTGGCCGGGTCTCCCCGAGCACCGGGGCTGGTTGGCTCCTTGTGCAGCGGGGAACAAGTCCAGAGCCAGCCTGCAGTTCATGCGTCCCGTGCTGCTCCTTGCAGATCCACCTGCAGTTCCCCATGGAGTTCGAGTTCAGCCAGTACTACCTGAAGTTCCTCAGCTACCACTATGTTTCCAACCGTTTCCGGACGTTCCTGCTGGACTCTGACTACGAGCGCATCGAGCTGGGTGAGTGCAGCGTGCGGGGCTCACTGTGGATGGCAGCCCGGTGCCTTGCCCCAGGCAATGCCCCTTCCCCCTCTCTCCTCCGCAGGCGTCCTTTACGAGGAGAAGGGTGAGCGGAGGAGCCAGCAGGTCTACAAGTCCATCTGGGATTACATCGACCGCCTGAACAAGAAAGCCCCCGTCTTCTTCAACTACATGTATGCCCCTGAGGATGGGGAGGTGAGAGCTCTGCTCCTGCCCTGGGTCAGCCCAGCCGAGCCCGAGCCCCTGCGCGCCGCAGAGGGCTCGGACGGGGTTTTCCAGAGGCACCCTGGGGTCTCCTCACCCGCATGGAGCCAAGCGAGCAGCCCTTGTCAGCTGGACCACGGTGTTTGCCCACCTGAGTGGTTTTGCCCGGCTGCCGCACCGCGGCCATGGGGAGGGTGCCTGCCTCCTCGGGGGGGCACGAGCAGTCGGGCCCCTGAGAGCTGTGTCCCTGCAGAGGAGTCGGGGGGACGTAGGTGAGGCTGCAGAGGGCTGGGGCAGAGGGGATCCCGAGCTGGAGCTGCCAGGGTCTCGTTTTGGGCTCTTCACCGCCGCAAGCTGGGAACGTCCTTCCTCGGGGGGAGAACGCGGCAGCTTCTGGCACGTGGCCTCAGCAGGTCGGCAGCGCAGGGGGCTGCTCTCTGCCGATGCGGGCAGGCTGCGGCCGAGCCGCTCAGAGCTCTTGTGTGGTCTGGGCTCCGTCTTGGCCAAAGCTGGGAGCAGCTCTGCCTTTCTCGGGCCCAGCGTTGCCTTTTCCTGACCAGCCCAAGCCTCAGCTGCCTCGTTACCGGTCAGAAAGCATCGCCCTTGGGGAAGGCTCGTTGTGAAGGGACCGATCTCCCATCTGGACAGATTGTCCCTGCGGTGTGGCCAGGGACGTGTCCTGCCTGGACGCTGCTGCCCTTCCTGAGCGTAACCCTGCTTCTTCCGCAGGTGCTAAGGCCGTACAGCAACATTTCCAACCTGAAGGTGTGGGACTACTACACGGAGGAGACGCTTTCTGAGGGCCCCTCCTATGACTGGGAGCTGGCGCAGGGGCAGCCGGAGCACGTGGAGGAGGCGGATCGGCAGGACACCAGTGCCCCCCAGACGAAGCGCAAGATCATCTGGCCGTGCTACGACAACCGCAGCCGCGTGGAGCCCGACGCCATCTCCAAACTGCTGGAGGTGAGCGCAGCTGGCAGCGGCATCGTCGACGCGTTGCTTCTGGGTTTGGCCCTGGCCTGGACTTGTCGTGGTGTCCCCATGGGTGGGACACTGCCCCATGCGCACAGTGGGACAGGGTTGTGGCAGGGTTGGAGTCGGTTGAGCCCCTGGGACAGAGACAGTGGTCCCAGGGGTCTTGTCCCCTCCTGGGCTGATGCCTGAATCCCCCCGCAGGAGCTGCACAACCTGGAGATGGAGCTGGGGCAGGTCCCAGAGCGCTGGAAGGACACGTGGGACAAGGTCAAAGCTTCGCAGCGCACCGAGGCGCGGCAGGAGGGCAGCCGGGTAGGTTGGGGGCTGCGTGACGGGTGCCAGCCTCTGGGGGGGCTGAAGAAGGGGGCTTGGCTTTGCCCAAGGGTGCCCCGAGCGAAGCGGGCGTTTGCTCCTGCAGCCGAGGAGGGGTGCTGGTGCTCGGCCCCCAGGCTGGGTGTGCCCAAGGGGCACGGGGCCGTCCTCCCCCTCACGCTGCGCCCTCTGCTCCCCACAGACCCCCAGCTCCCTGCTGATGTCCTCCGGCCTCTCCCACCACCGGCGCTCGCTGGGCGTCTACCTGCAGGAGAGCGGGGTGGGCTCTACCCTCAACCTCAGCCTCGACAGCGACACCAGCAGCACCTCCACCCCCTCCAGCGGGAAGCAGGGCGGCCGCAAGAGCACCAGCACGCTCTACAGCCAGTTCCAGATGTCGGAGAGCGAGAACAGGCAGGCGGCGGGCTCGGGGCGCCGGGGGCTGCCGGCGGCGCTGGGAGGGGGATCCCTCTCCGGGGAGGGGTGAAGGCGTGTGGGTTCTGCAGAGCGCAGACCCCGACTGCTTCTCGTCCCCGCTGACGCTGGGGTGCCGCAGACCGAACTGCCCTTCAGCCCCTCCCTCCTTTCCGCCCTAACGCGCTGCCCGGCTCCTGCAGGTCCTACGAGGGGTCGCTGTACAAGAAAGGAGCCTTCATGAAGCCCTGGAAGCCTCGCTGGTTCGTGCTGGATAAAACCAAACATCAGGTACTGAGGGGCAGGGCACGGCCGGGGGTGGGCGAGCGCCGGGGTCTGTCCTTTCCTCCCTTCCTCC